>OX596345.1:2130883-2297718 GCA_951394405.1 Coprinellus micaceus
AGGAAGCTCTGGGTACCATTAGAAAGCATTCCTTTAGGGCTTTCCAAATTTGTTCATGGTGTGGGAATTCACTGTTCCCACCCATGCCAGAATGTGTTTTAGCTTTGTATCTGCATTTTCTGTCATGTGTTGTGTAATTTACCAGAGATTAACAGCCATATGGGGTGGGTTTCAGGCCAGAGAATAAGGTGACACATTATATACACTAATCCTGGGGTCCCTATGACCCATTCTTCCATTGTCCAGCCATAGTATGCCACAATTGAATGTAACACACAAGTTGTATGATATCTGAGCTGTGCTGTGTAGACAAGAGAAAACATGTTTTATGAGCTATACTGGAAGTTATATAGAGTGAATTGAGTGGGACAATGAAGTAATAACACCACAATCTGCAAGCAGCATAGCATGCACTTGTCCCAAACAAGACAGGCGAGTTTTTATTGTTTGGCTATTTATGGCAGCTGTGAATGTTCCCACACCATATAAAATACCAATATAGAAATGAAATTTGATTCTGAGGAGAATACAAAAGACCCCATGGGAAACAGATAACACACTCAAAAGATATAGAAGAAACTGTTGTTTTGCAACCAGACATTCTAAAAATGCTATGAGCAACTACTGAAAGTCAGTCAAAATGTGGTGCTCCTTCCATATCTCTACAACCCCTGATCCGTTTTCCTTCCGGTTTTTTGTTTTCTGCTCTATTTTTGATTCTGATTCTATTTCCCACAAGTGGCAACTTTCCCACAGCTGCCTTCATGATGATTTGGCATGCATACTGTTATGATCACCACAATTGTGCTTCTTTCTTTGTGTTGTGCTTCCAATTTTAAAGTGTGGAGGAAAGTCACACCATGGTATAGTGTATAAGCACTCTAACCATCATTTATATGCCCCATATCTTCCAGAAGCATCCTGTATCGCTGGTAATTTTGATGCTACCACAACAATTGTGTAAGTAATGAACAATTTGGGCTTTTGGGATTGATTAAGAGGATTTGGAGAGGTGTGATGCTATTGATTTGGTAGTTCTTGCTGGTGTCTTTAAGTTCCACAAAAAAATTGGGCCAAAAATTGTATATTAAGGGCAAAAGCTGAGCTTGCAAACTGGCCATCTGAAGATATTTCAATACTTTGTGCTATTGTGGTGTGGGAAGTGATGGGGTTGGCAAGGCGCTCACAGAGATGGATAGTGTCAAATTAGGGCTTTCTAATGATGCCCAGAGCTTCCTTATCAGATAAGAACTGACAGAGATAGAGAGTCACGAGTTCTGCTTGCCCTTATCTAAATGAGTGTGATGTCATTTGATGGACATAAGCTGTCCATCAAATCTGGTACCTGTTCCTGAGATCTGTGACATCATTTGATGGCAAGGCTATCTGCCATCAAATCTGGGATCTGTTCCTGAGATCTGTGATGTCATTTGATGGACAGATTATGTCCCATCAAATCTGGTACCTGTTCCTGAGATCTATGATGTCATTTGATGGCAAGGTTATCTGCCATCAAATCTGGTACCTGTGCCTGACAGCCATGATGTCACTGATGACATTAGGTCAGACACCCCCTGGCTATTTAAAGCTGGACCTGGTCCAAAAAGGGGTGGATAGATCCAGCCCCTGGTCTGGACTTTTGGCTGGACAGAAGTCCAGAGTGTGACATGTCACACTAATCCAGTCTAGCATGGTTCTGTCCAGACAAGAATCCAGCCAACCAATGGACTGGACTGGACCCAAAATGGACCAGGCCATCCAGGATCCAGTCCAGGATCCACAGGTCCAAGCCTGGATCAATCCAGGGGAGGTCACCTTCTAAGGCACCCACTCCGGTACAAAGTGTATACCTTAGAGGTACCCACATCCATGTGACTGAGGTGGCTTTGAGGGCGCCAATGTTCTTGGCTCCTTCGTAATACCAGAGTCTATGTCCGTACATTGCGACCGGGAGGACGCACGCACGGAATAAGATCCGTTTGTTCTTGGGAGTTAACCCTCAAGTAGAATTGCCCAGCATTCTCATCGCCATTACAGTGGTGAGAGCTTTGCAGGTATAATATCGTACGTGCTCCTGGAAAGTGAGCTTCCGATCAAAATAGAAACCCAAGTATCTCCAAAACTTCTTGGGTTTGAGTGGGGTGTCCCCAGTGAAGGGGGCGAACCCAAGGTCGATAGGGCGATCCCAGCCGGAATGCGCTCTACTGAAGTGGAACAGCTCGTTCTTGGTATGTTCCATAACCAAGCCCGCTGCTGTGAAGAGGTCGAACATAACCGCGTATGCATGGCGAAGCATCACGCAGTTCGTTGCGATGTCTGGAGACTGAGCCGCGAAGGATCCGTCATCCACATAGGATATGAGAGTGGTGCCAAGGCCCCGCTCCCGTATGCGGTATAGCTTCATGATAGGAGCTACGATGAGTGCAGACAGGACTGGGGACAGGGCAGAGCCCTGGCCCACTCCAACATCCGCACGAAAGGGATCCGAGGTGTAGTTGTTCCACACGTAGGACGTGTGTCTCTCCACCAGGTAAGATTTGAAGAAGGCCACCACCCGAGGGTGAAAGCCCATCTTGCGAAGTACCTCGAGTAGGAACTCGTGGTTGATCGAGGGGAAAAACTGAGCGATGTCGAAGGCCAACACGCTCGTATGATACCCCTTGGCCCAACCTGTGCGCACTAAGTGTGTCAGGTATAGACCGGCGTCTTCGGTGGAGCGCTGACGCACCCCTCCCATTTGATTAGGGTCGACAAGATCGTACTTGATCATGTCGAACTGAAAACGGTTGGAAATCATCTTTTCAACCAATTTACCAAGGGTGTTCAGGAGCACGATGGGCCTGAACGCCTTTGGCGTGTCATAGGACGGTTTGTTCGGCTTAGGGATAATAACCGACACCGAGTCCTTGAAGTGTTTCGGCCAATGCCCCGCCTCCATGCATGCGTTGGCCAAATCGATAATGAGACGCTCGCACTCGGGTGCGGCGAGGATGTACTTCAGGTGAGCCCACATTACATGGTCAGGGCCTGGAGCGGAGCGTGACGAGCACGCCTGGAGTGCCTCTCGCAACTCCAAGGATGAGAATACGGGCCACTCTCGGACATCAAGGTCCTCCAGCGGTTCCAGCACGCTCGTATCGATCGGACGATCGTTGGCCGCATTGTAGGTGCCGTGTAATGCACCCCAAAGTTGACCGAGTTCGTGACAAGGCTCTCCGTTGAATTGGATAGCCTCGCTCGGAGGGTTTTTGCGCTCCTTGATCCAGGACATAAGATCCCAAGGACGGGCATGAGTTTCTGAGATATCTTTGATGCGCTCATCGAAGAACTCGCGTTTGGTCTTTCTTACAACAGACCGAAATGCACGACGGGTATCGGGGGAGTTATCCCCTTGGTACTCGTCGTACGCCTTTTGACACTCTTCATCCCACCACTTCTTGGAATGAGGAGTGACGATGTATTCTTCAGAGTGGGCAAGCCAAGCTCTGTTGAATACGTCCACGATAGCAGAGGAGAGGGAGTCAATCCCCTCTCTGGTACCGAGGTCGTGTACGCCGTTAAGCGCCGGCAAATCTTGCATGACTTGCACTAAAAATTCCGTTTCTGAATCCGACTTGGGTTTCAGGGTGCGGCCTTGGATCCTCTCGACCGCATGGTCGAGATGGATGACGGAGGTGAGCGGAACATGGTCCGACTCTCCTTGAAGGGGGAGGTTTCGGAGCGGGGCGCTCGCGATGACCTCCGGAGGGGGGAGGAACCCCAGATCTATGACGGACCTGATATTCTCATCGGCTCGGGACACAAAGGTAGGCCCGATGTTCTGGGGTGGAGCGTACTCCAACCCCAGAGTAGCAGCAGTGTCCATAAGGAGCACCGCCTTCGCCCGGTGGTGAGCGACTTCGTCGTCCCACTGGCTCGAGTGACAGTTGAAATCCCCTGACATATGATGTAGCTGGGGAAGTCGATGTGCGCGTTCAGCAATGAGGTCGATTCCTCTGTGCTGATCGTCGGAGTAAACATTCATGAGATGGATAGGTTCATTCCCCACAAAGAGGGAGATGATCATAACATCCCGATCGTCGATAAGGTCTCGACGGTACGTCGGACGCATAGTGTCCAGACGCCTAGAAATATAGGTCAAAACGCGAGGTTTTGTCCCAGAGGCCACGGCCGGCGCGAGGCACGACCACTGTGGATGGCGAGGTGAGCCAATCACCTCGGAGCCCTCCTTATCCGTAGCTGAGGGGGCATGTCTTATCAATCGCCAGGGCGGCTCTTGGAGAAACAGAACGTCAAATTTATTACATTCGCGCTCGAGAAATACATTCAGAGACTCGTAGGACTTCGCAATGTTAAAAGTACATATCCGGAGTTTATTGATTAGCGACCTAACCATTTAAAACCGGATGTGCGTGAGTGATTTGCCTACCGCGTTGTTGAATAACACGCACCTTGGCATAGAGAGAATCGATCTTGGGACGATCGAAACGAGCGGTCCAGAACTCACACCGCCGGTCCGTGGCGATGTGACCTTCCTTGCGACAATTGATGCACCTCCGAGTGTGAGGGCAGGCAGTGACCTCCGGGGGAGTGGGGTCATGATATTGGGGCATACTGCTACTCACCTGAAGCCTCTAGGTCAGAGTACTGAACTAAGGGGCCTCAGGGCAATACATGGAGTGTTGATACACAGGAATCAGGTCACATGATGCTAGATGATCCAGATATGATAACTAAGTCCAATTAGATCAAGATAACTGATGAAGGGGAAGATCATGATGGATAAGGGTGATCTGTGAATGGATAAGGATGGATAAGGGTGGAGTCACCAAGTCACCAAGTTCCAACAGTCCCACCCCCACGTCCGCCCGGAATGGTTCCGAGGTAGAGCCATTCCACACATAGGATGTATGGCGCTCCACCAGGTATGATTGAAAGAAGGTCACCACCATAGGGTGGAAGCCTTGCTTTCGAAGTACCTCGAGTAAGAACTCGTGGTTGATGGACGGAAAGAACTGGGCGATGTCGAAGGCCACAACGCTCGTCTTAAGTCCTGCTGCCCACCCCGTCCGCACCAAGTGCATCAGGAATAGGCCTGCGTCCTCGGTGGAGCGCTGTCGCACCCCTCCCATTTGATTTGGATCGACGAGATCATACTTGATCATGTCAAACTGAAAGCGATTGGAAATCATCTTTTCAACCAATTTACCAAGTGTGTTCAGAAGCACGATGGGTGGATGAGGGGTACCCGAAGCACGGTTACCGTGAGGGACACCGTTCGGGGGCAGGCAAGGCGTGCCCCCGGGGCCCATAACACCTTGTGGCGGACTGGTACTGGTGGGGATTGGACTGGATTGGGTGGGAATGCCGACTTAACATACCGATTTGCTAGCGCCGCAAGGCCTTTCATCGTCTGTCTGATGGTTGGGGGTAAAACTTCAAGCGCCGGGCGTCTCCAAATCGTCAATATTCGCGTTTCATAATTGCAGTAGTACTTAGTTAGTGACGCTCGCGCTTCCTTTGTACGTTGATAGCGACCGGACTGCCATCGTGCCCCGGTATACAAAAGCTGATTTCAAAAAAAAAAAAAAAAAAAAAAAGAAGCACGATGGGTCTGAACACCTTTGGGGCAGAGTAGGACGGCTTGTTTGGTTTTGGTATGATAATTGAAAGCGAGTCCTTGAAGTGCTTTGGCCAATGCCCGGTTTTTATGCAGGCATTCGCTAAATCCATTACGACCTCTTCACACTCAGGTACGGCAAAGATGTACTTCAGGTGCTGCCATGTAACATGGTCGGGACCCGGAGCAGAGCAAGATGAGCATGCCTCTAGGGCTTGCCTCATTTCTAAGAGAGAGAATACTGGCCATTCCCTGACAGGCTCGTCAGGGAGTTCGTCCAGTAGACTCAGATCGACCGGTCGGTCGTTGGCCGCATTGTAGGTGCCATGAAGGGCTCCCCAAAGCTGGTTGAGATTGTGACAAGGATGTCCGTTATGTTGGATAGCCTCGCACGGCAGGTCCTTGCGCTCCTTGACCCAGTCCATTAGGTCCCAGGGGCGCTTGTCTGTTTCTGAGATATCTTTGATGCGTTCGTCAAAGAATTCTCGCCTCGTCTTCTTTACAAGACGTCGAAATGCACCACGAGTTTCAGCAGAGTCATCCGCTTTCCACTCGTCGTACGCCTTCTGACATTCGTCAGTCCACCACTTCTTAGAGCGGGGGGTGACGATATACTCTTCTGAGTGGGCAAGCCACGCATCGGAGAACACCTTTTCAATCGCCACAGAGAGTTCCTCCACTCCTTCTGCGGTGTTGAGATCGTACAGGTCAGAGAGACCGGGCATCTCCTTTCAACCTGCATAAAGAAAGGGGCCACCGCGTCCTCCTTGAGGGTGCGGCCCTTGATGCGCTCAGCGTGGTTGCTGAGTTTGATGACTGAGGACAGCTGATCCGAGGTCCCCTTGAGGTCATGGTCTCTCAGCGGGGCTGCTGAGAGAACGTAGGCAGGTTGAACGAACACCATGTCTATCACGGACTTGATGTTCGCATCGGCGTAGGACACGTAGGTGGGTCCTGGATTGGCAGGTGGGGAGTATTCCACACCAAGACGGGCTGCTGTTTCCAGCAGTAGAATGGCTGTATCTCCATGGTTAGGAACGGCATCGTCCCACTCCCTGGAGTGACAGTTGAAGTCTCCAGCCATGTAATCCATGGCCGGTAGTGATTCTGCACAACGATCAAGCAAGCGAATCGCTCGGTGGTCGGCGTAAAGCCATATGGACTTCCGTATGCCCCTTGACCTCGGATATGCCCCCTATACAGGGGACACCCCTCTGAAACCCAAGCAGTATTGGCGCTACTTGGCATTCTTTTTCGACCAGTTTTTGTCGTTCAAGGAACACATCTGGTACTATTCGACCAAGGCTCTCACCACCGTAATGGCAATGAGGATGCTTGGTAACTCTACTCGAGAGCTATCACCCAAGAACAAACGAATCTTGTTCTGGGCACGTGTGATTCCCATCTGCACATACAGACATAGGTTGTGGTACTATGAGGGTGCAAAGATCCAAGGTGCACTCAAAATTCTAACCTCCATGCAGCGTAAAGCAGCATGCTGGATAATAGGAGTGTTTTGTACGTCTCCTACTGGGGGAGTGGAGTGTCTTGCAGGCCTCCCACCCATTCGTCTTCACCTTCAGAACTCTCGCAACGTGCGGTGTTCCGAACGGCAACACTATCTGACACACACCCACTGCGTTCCCTCCTACCGGACGAACATAGTGGGAGTGCCTCCCCCCATTACGGAGCCGCCTGTCCCCTCTCTCCAGTGAACCGCGGCTGTGTAAAGGACGCTATAGGCCAGACCCTCAGGTGTCTGCCTAAACTCATGGAGAAGTTCGAGCCATGTGCGGTTGAAAATACTCCAGGATCTAGAATGATGGACCTCTATGGGGCCCAAGTCCACTTCAACAGCTTCCAACGGTATGGCGAAGATATCTTCGAACGACGCTGGCAGGAACTGAACACTCTATGGAACTCGCTGAGTACCAACAATCGCACGGTGTGCATGGGGGTGGACGCATCTGTCCCCAAGACCACCAGGCATAATGCGACCGCGGCCTATGTATACGAAGGTCTAGGCAACCAATGGAGCAAGGGAGTCACGGTGGCAGGATGTGTCCTGTCGTCTGACGCCGAGCTCCTAGCGATTTGTATGGCAATTGCAAGGGCTATGGCCCTAGAAGACTGTGATCGGATTGCGATATTCACTGACTCTCTGGCTATGGCCAAAAGAGCAGTCAATCCGGGGATCCATTTGGGCCAGGCATTTTCGCTTGCGACCTGTAAGGCCTTCCGCACCTGGTTTGCCGCCAAGGCGGACAGACGGGTGGACTTCATTGAGACCCCTTCTAAATTGAAGTGGGGTCTTCAACATCGTGCTCATTTGCACGCGCGGAGCCTCCCTCCTACTCCGGCAGGGGTGAGACCCGCTACTTCTCTCGATAGCGTGCGCAAGCATGTTGCCAACTCCGCCCTGGACGTGTGGGCTACTCAGGCATGCAACCCAGATTATCTAGGACACCAGTTCATGGTGCTGCGGGACCCCAAGGGGAAGCCAATCCGTCCGACATACTCCAACGGGGGAGTATGGCTCGGACATGCAAATGAGAGTAATGCGCTGTGTGCATGTATGTGCAGGGCCATTCTCAACCACGCGCCTACTGCAGAGTACTACTCCCGGTTCCGCATTCCTGGCCACAACAATCACGAATGTGAATGCGGCAGTCCGGTGCAAACTCGGCACCATATCTTTACACAGTGCGGTGTGCTGCAAACATACGATCGGGATCCCCACTTTGTGCAACAACTCGTTTGGTTTTTAGAGGATAACCCAAAGGTCTTCGCCTTTGGGTTCCAATACGCCCCACAGGGGGATGGTTGAGAGGAAGCGGCCTTGTCTGGGCTGGACTGGTTTTTGCTGGTTGAAGGTCTTGCGTGGAGGGAGTTGGGTAGGTACCCTGACATGTCAGTCCTTGCAACTGATGTGGATGAGGGGTACCCAAAGCGCGGCTACCGTGAGGGACACTGTTCGGGGGCAGGCAAGGCGTGCCCCCAGGGCCCATAACACCTCGCGGCGGACTGGTACTGGTGGGGACTGGACTGGACTGGATGGGAATGCCGACTCAATATACCGATCTTTTAGTGCCACAAGGCCTTTCACTGTCTGTCTGCTGGTTGGGGGTAAAACGTCAAGTGCCGGACGTCTCCAAATTGTCAACATTTCGTGTTTCATAATTGCAGTAGTACTTAGTTAGTGACGCTCGTGCTCTCTTTGTATGTTGATAGTGACCGGACTGCCATTGTGCCCTGGTATATAAAAGCTGATTTCAAAAAAACAAAAACAAAAAAAAGAACAGGGAGATTACCATTACATCTCACTTGTCGAGGAGATCTCGACGGTAAGTTGGGCGGAGGACGTCCAATCTCTTATTCACATAGGCCATGACACGCGGCCGTGTCTCAGGCTCGGTGGGAGGGACCATACAGGTCCACTTAGGATGGCGGGGAGAACCCCATACCGCTGTACCTTCCTTGTCATGCGCAGAGGGAGCGTGGCGAATGAGCCTCCAGGGAGGCTCTTGTAAGAATATGATGTCCAATGATTTACATTGCGATTCGAGGAGTACTACAAGGTCATTCAGTGACTTAGCAATATGAAAAGACAGAACCCTAATCTTCTGTAATGTTGTACTAAACATTCGGAAGAACTGGGTTAGATTGAAGCCGTCCATGATCTTGACAATCACGCACCTGCTTGTTGAGAGAGTCGATCTGGGCGCGGTCGAACCTCGCGTACCAGAACGGACACTTCGATGACTCGGCGTCGTGGCCCTCCTTCCTGCAGTTGATGCAATGTACACGATGGGGGCAGGATTTGATCTCCTCTGCGGTGGGAGGGATGGGCAATGGGGTCTGCTTGGGCTTGCCCTTGCAGCAGCTCGCATGGTGACAACACTCCTCCCGAGTATGAGACTCGCCGCAGATGGGGCACCTGAGACAGGTCCAGCACATGAAGTTAGCATGCCCCCACTTGCAACAGTTCTTGCAAAAGGGGACACCAGGGTGGTGAGGGGTGGACCTGATGAGGCACGACCTGCCGAAGATGTTGATGGTCTTGTTGTTCAAGGCCTTTGTGTTAAAAGTGTAACTGGGGGCAGGGACACTGAAGCCTCTAGGTCAGAGTACTGAACTGTTGATATTGGGGCATACTGCTACTCACCTGAAGCCTCTAGGTCAGAGTACTGAACTAAGGGGCCTCAGGGCAATACATGGAGTGTTGATACACAGGAATCAGGTCACATGATGCTAGATGATCCAGATATGATAACTAAGTCCAATTAGATCAAGATAACTGATGAAGGGGAAGATCATGATGGATAAGGGTGATCTGTGAATGGATAAGGATGGATAAGGGTGGAGTCACCAAGTCACCAAGTTCCAACACACTCCCTTGACTGAGACTCACTCCCTTCAGTCAACACACTCCCTTAATCTGCACGGAGTCCAAGTCATTCTCGTGCAAGTCGGATGGCTGGAAGAGGAAGGGCCTTGGTGAGGCAGTCTGCAGGCTGCTCAGTGCCCTTGATGTGAACAGGGGCAAAGGTACCAGCCTCCACAATGTCTCGCAACCAGAAGAACTGCAGATCCAGGTGCTTCATGTGGCCAAAGTGCTCGGGTTTCTTGCTGACACTGATAGCAGACTGGTTGTTGATGTGGAGGGTGGATGGACCATGCTGGGGGAAGCCAAACTTGCCAAGGATGTTGCGCATCCATAGGATCTCCTTTCCAGCCTCAACTGCAATCATGTACTCAGCCTCTGTGCTAGAGAGAGCAACGATGGTCTGCAGCTTGCTGGACCAGCTCACTGCACCTCCAGCGACAGTGGTGACATAACCACCAGTAGAGCGTCCAGAATCAAGGCAATCACCATGGGAGGCGTCACAGTACGTCTCAAATGTGACCGAGTTGACGCCTTTTCCACTGTAGGTGAGCTTGTAATCCATGGAGCCCTTGAGATAGCGAAGGAGGTGCTTGAGGGCAGCCCAGTGACGAGGTCCTGGATTGGCGCTGAAACAGCCAAGGAAGCCAACAGCGTAGGAGATGTCAGGACGAGTCATGGTGGCAAGGTAGAGGATGGCACCAAGGATGCTGAGGTAGGGGATGCTGCGCATGAACTCAATCTCTTCCTGGGTGATAGGACCCATGGACTTGGAGAGCTTGATCCCAGGAGGGAGAGGAGTGCCTACAGGGCTGCAGGACTCGAAGCCATAACGAGCAAGGATGTTGATGATGTACTGGCGCTGGGAGAGGGAGATGGACCGGTTGGGACGATCCCTGATGACTTCAACACCAAGAATGAACTTGGTTTCACCCAAGTCACGCAGCTTGAACCGCTTGGAGAGCTTCTCCACAGTTCGATCCAGTGCCTCCTTGCTCTTGGAGGCCAGAGTCACGTCATCAATGTAGACGGGGAGGATGATGTGAACGTCTCCATGAGTGTAGATGTAGACAGACCGGTCAGACTGGAGTTGAGTGAATCCCATGTCCAGAAGTGTTGCATGCAGCTTCTTGTTCCACTGCCTGGCACCTTGCTTGAGGCCATACAGCGACTTCTTGAGCAGGCAGACTGTGTTTGGGCCACCTTGGTGGAAGCCCTCAGGCTGGCGCATGTAGATGACTTTGTCCAAGTCGCCGTTAGTGGGGGCAGAGGAGAAGTCGCAGGAACAAAGGTGCATGTCCTCAATCCCAGCAGCTGCAAGGGCATTACGAAAGGCTGCAGGACAGAAGGTGGGGGCGTAGGTCTCAGAGTAGTCAATTCCAGGACGTTGGCTGCAGCCCTTGGCCACAATACGACCCATGAAGTGTTCGACTTTGCCGTCAGGAGTGCGTTTGGTCTTGAAGACCCAGCCAGAGGGGATGGCCTTGGCTCCAGGAGGCAGTTCAACTAGCTCCCAAGTCCCATTGCCTGTGAGGGTGAGGATCTCCTCGCATGCGGCAGCTTCCCAGTGCTGACTGTCAGGCTGAGCAAGGGCTTCCCTGTAGGTACAAGGGTCACCAGTGGCAGAGGCACCTGTGAAGTCGTTGACTTCACCGTATCCACCCATGTCGTCATCACTCTCATTGTCAACGGCAGGACTCAGTTCCCTGGCTTCCCACAGAGCTGGGGGAGCAGGGGCAAGTTGCGGTGCAAGGGCCTGGCCAAGGGCAGGGGCAGTGAGAGGACGAGGTGTGGGGGCAGCAAGAGGCGGTGCAGGTGCAGGTACAGGTGCTGGGACAGGAGGTGCAGGCATAGGAAGGGCAGGTGCAGGAGGAGGAGAGGGCGAGCATTCAGATTCAGAGTCAGAGTCAGAATCACTGAGGCTAGCACCACGTTAAACCAGTTTAGCCACCTTCCACCACTCCCCTGGCTGCTTTGACTGCTGTCCTGTGTGTCTGACAGGCTGAGGGGCAGGACTCGCACCACGAAGCTGGGCAGGAGCAGGGGCAGGCGGTGGAGGAGCAGGCAGATTCAGAAGGGGGACTGGAACCGGTGAAGCACCTCAAGGTGCTGGGGGTGGCTTGATGTGAGCAGGTATATGGACAGACATCTGGGGAACCTCAACGTCATCAGGAACCTCTGGGGACGCAGCAGGGGAGCCAGAGGGGATGGGAGCGGTGGGCGGTTGTCCAAGAAGATGGAGGAGGTTGTGGTCAATGGAGTTGTTCATCCTGAGACCGGGGAAGTAGCGTTCATCGAACTCAGCACGTTCAGAGACAAAGAACTGCTTGGTGGTGGGATTGTAGAAGTCCCAACCCTTGTAATCCGACGGATAGCCGACGAAGAGACACTTGCGCATGTGGGACTCCAGCTTCTTGCGCTTGTCCTTTTGCACAAAGACATAGGCAGTGCATCCAAACACCCTGAAGCGGCTGAGATCTGGCTTCTTGCTGTACCAGGCTTCGTAGGGTGTCTTACCCGGGGCCCCTGTAGCCCAGTGGTTTGTGCCACTAAAGAACAGGAGAGGTGGCTGTGCAAGTCACTGGAAGGTTGTGGGTTCGATCCCTGCTCATCCCCTGGTACCATAAAGCTAGGTTAGGCGTGTGACCAACAGTGGATACTGTCACATGCTTGGATGACTGGGTTGGGTGAACTATTCCCAGGCATGCGGCTGGGTTGATCCGGCATGGTCTAGAGTCGTGTTCGAACTTGCACCAACCAGACGATCCAGGCCATGGGCAAGCCCGCTCGGTCCGGGAAGGGATGGCCTAGGGGACCAGCCGCACTACCCCAATCTGGCAGAAAAAGGGTGAAACCTTATCTGTTGTACCTGATATGGGAGCGAAAGCACAGGGGTTGGGAAGTGAGGGATATATATATAACAAGCGGAACGGCCAGATGGGCCTACGCCACCCTCCACTCCGAGACACCCGGTCCATTGGGCAATGGCAAAAACCGGGCTAAGTAGGAGTTGTTAGTCGGCGGTAGTAGTTGTGGGAATGACCTGGCAAAGGCTGGCTGAGACTTGGGCTCGGGCACCCAGGCATGGCACCAGTGCCCAGTAAGTGGGGTTCTAACTCCCTGCCCAAGCACTCTGGTGGTTAACCATTCCCCCGCGCTGGTTAAACCGGTTGGGGGGCAGTTCAGACTCAGACGAAATAACTCCGGGCCCAGGGTAGAACCTCGGGATTGCATACCCGGTTGGCTGCAGGCAAGGCAGAGACCTGGGGCAGATGGGGATCTGCGCCGGTTGGCATCAGCGAACCACCTGCCTGGGAATGGGAACCCTAGTAGCTGGGGCACTATACAAAATCCCCAGTGAAGCGTGGGCTGTAGCGGATCAGGACAGTCTCCTGGATACCAGCTCGAGGGCACTAAATCCTCTGTCGGTTCACTTGATGTAATCAGTCAGGTGCGAATCTAAGTTGATTCCGGAGTACCACATGGGTGGTTTCCCGCCTCACAAGAGCGTGGGTTATAGGGGTTCTCTGCCTAACGGCGGGGGGCCTTAAACTTCGTAAAAGCTAATTTCAAAAAAAAAAAAAAAAAAAAAAAAAAGAGAGTAATGTGCTTTGTGCATGTATGTGCAGAGCCATTCTCAACCACGCGCCTACTGGAGAGTACTACTCCCGGTTCCACATTCCTGGCCACAACAATCATGAATGTGAATGCGGCAGTCCGGTGCAAACTCGGCACCATATCTTTACACAGTGCGGTGTGCTGCAAACATACGATCGGGATCCCCACTTTGTGCAACAACTCGTTTGGTTTTTAGAGGATAACCCAAAGGCCTTCGCCTTCGGGTTCCAATACACCCCTCAGGGGGATGGTTGAAAGAACGTGGCCTCGTCTGACTTGGACTGGCCTCTGCTGGTTAAAGGTCTCATGTGAAGGGAGTTGGGTAGGTACCCTGACATGTCAGTCCTTGCAACTGATGTGGATCAGGGGTACCCGAAGCGCGGCTACCGTGAGGGAAACCATGTTGGGGGCACACAAGGGATGCACCCGGGGCCCATAACACCTTGTGGTGGACTGGTACTGGTGGGGTTTGGACTGGGTTGGGTGGGAATGCCAACTTAATATACTGATCTGTTAGCGCCGCAAGGCCTCTCATTGTCTGTCGGCTGGTTGGGGGTAAAACTTCAAGCGCCGGGTGTCTCCAAATCGTCGATCTTTGTGTTTCATAATTGCAGTAGTACTTAGTTAGTGACGCTTGCGCTCTCTTTGTATGTTGATAGCGACCGGACTGCCATTGTGCCCCGGTATATAAAAGCTGATTTCAAAAAAAGAAAGAAATAATAATAATAATAATAACCGATACCGAGTCCTTGAAATGCTTTGGCCAATGCCCCACCTCCATGCATGCATTGGCCAAATTGATCATAAGATGCTTGCACTCGGGTGCAGTGAGGATATACTTCAGGTGAGCCCATGTTACATGGTCAGGACCTGGAGCGGAGCGCAATGAGCATGCTTGGAGTGCCTCTCGCAGCTCCAAAGATGAGAATACGGGCCACTCTCAGACATCAAGGTCCTCCAGTGGTTCCAGTACACTCGTGTTGATCCGACGATTGTTGGCCGCATTGTAGGTGCCGTGTAAGGCGCCCCAAAGTTGACCGAGTTCATGGCAAGGCTCTCCATTGAATTGGATAGCCTTGCTAGGAGGGTTTTTTCGCTCCTTGATCCAGGACATAAGATCCCAAGGACGTGCATGAGTTTCTGAGATATCTTTGATTCACTCATCAAAGAACTCGCATTTAGTCTTTCTTACAACAGACCAGAATGCACAACGGGTCTCGGGGGAGTTATCCCCTTGACATTTGTCATACACTTTTTGACACTCTTCGTCCCACCACTTCTTGGAGTGAGGAGTGATGATGTACTCTTCAGAGTGGGCAAGCCAAGCTCTGTTGAATACGTCCACAATAGCAGAGGAGAGGGAGTCAATCCCCTCTCTGGTACCGAGGTCGTGTACGCCGTTAAGCGCCGGCAAATCTTGCATGATTTGCACCAGAAATTCCGTCTCTGAATCCGACTTGGGCTTCAAAGTGTGGCCCTGTATCCTCTCGATCATGTGGTCAAGGTGGATGATAGAGGTGAGTGGAACATGGTCCGACTCTCCTTGAAGTGGGAGGTTTTGGAGCGGGGCGGTCGCGATGACCTCCGGAGGGGGGAGGAACACCAGATCTATGACGGACCTGATATTCTCATCGGCTCGGGACACAAAGGTAGGCCCGATGTTCTGGGGTGGAGCGTACTCCAACCCCAGAGTAGCAGCAGTGTCCATAAGGAGCACGGCCTTCACCTGGTGGTGTGCGACTTTGTCGTCCCACTGGCTCGAGTGACAGTTGAAATCCCCCGACATATGATGTAACTGGGGAAGTCGATGCGCACGCTCAGCAATGAGGTCGATTCCTCTGTGCTGATCGTCGGAGTAAACGTTCATGAGATGAATAAGTTCATTCCCTACAAAGAGGGAGATGATCATAACATCCCGATCGTCGATAAGGTCTCGACGGTACGTTGGACACATAGTGTCTAGACGTCTAGAAATGTAGGTCAAAACTCGGGGCTTTGTCCCGAGGGCCACGGCCAGCGTGAGGCACAACCATTGTGGATGACAAGGTGAGCCAATCACCTTGGAGCCCTCCTTATCCGTAGCTGAGGGGGTGTGTCTTATCAAGCGCCAGGGTGGCTCTTGGAGGAATAGAACATCAAATTTATTACATTCGCGTTCGAGGAATACATTCAGAGACTCGTAAGACTTCGCAATGTTAAAAGTACATATCCAGAGTTTATTGATTAGCGACCTAACCATTTAAAACCGGATGTGCGTGAGTGATTTGCCTGCCGTGTTGTTGAATAACACGTACCTTGGCGTAGAGAGAATCTATCTTGGGACGATCGAAACGAGCGAGCCAGAATTCGCACCGCCTATCTGTGGCGATGTGACCTTCCTTGCGACAATTGATGCACCTCTGAGTGTGAGGGCAGGCAGTGACCTCTGGGGGAGTGGGGTTGATAGGAGGGTTAGCCTTGGGCTGACCCTTGCAGCACGTCGCGTGCGAGCGATGCTTGTGTTCGTGATGAGGCTGGCTGCAGATTGGGCACTGTGCGTGAGCTCGGCATCCGACAGTAGGGTGACCGCAACGCCAGCAGTTCTGGCAGAGAGGGACACCAGGTTGGGGGGTTGCTCCACGAATGAAGCACTCCCTTTTTTTTTTTTTTTTTTTTTTTTTTTTTTTGAATTCAGCTTTTGTATTCCGGGGCACAAAGGCAGTCCGGTCGCTAGCTACTACACAAAGTATTTCTACGATACATACAGCCAACATTTACAAACAGACGCATAAACGCAGCGATGGGGCGAAAGATAGGACTTCCCCGAAGCGAAGGCCAAGACTCGTGTGCGAAGCCTTGGTAGGCGACGCCAGAAGGATAAGCTTTATTGTGGTACCCCTCCCCAAACTTAGCCGACCGGCTACTAAGTAAACGCGTTTCGATCCAGGCTCCCGGGGGGTTCCCTACACCCCCCGGCATGCACCTCCGTGGAAGCACACTACTTGGTCCAGCGCTCATCCGCAATCAGTTGTAGGGACTGACACGTCACGCCGGATACCCAGTTCTACGCACGCCAACCGTTGGCCTTTACAGCACCACCCAGAGAGGGCCGCAAGCCACTCATCCAATACCCACTGGCGGTGGGTGACGATATTGGAACCCGAAAGAAAATGCGGGCGGGTTCTCCATCAAGAATCCGATGAACTCTCGCAAAAAGCGAGGAATCCGATCGAGGGTTTCAAGCACTCCGCAGTGCGTGAAGATATGACGCCGGGTCTGCGTCGGGTGACCGCACTCACATTCATGAGTGTCGTGGCCTGGAATATTAAACCTTCGATAGTACTCGCCTATCGGGGCATGATTGAGAACAGCTCTCGCGAAGCGTGCGCAGAGTACATTGTCCTCGTTGACATTACGTAGCCACGTACCGCCATTGGCGTACGTGGGACGAAGAGGCTTCCCCTTGGGGTCGCTGAACACCAGGAACTGGTGTCCGAGATAGTCAGGGTCGCAGGCCAGAGTGGTCCACGCATCTAACGCTGAGTCGGCGACATGCTTGCGCACGCCATCCAACGAAGTTTCCGGCCTCTCTCCCAAAACGATGGGAGGGAGGCTGCAAGCACGAAGATGTGCCTGGTGCTGAATCCCCCATTCCAATTTGGAAGGGACTTCAACAAACATAACCTTGCGGTCAGGGAATCCTGACAGCCAGGCGGCTAGCTTCCGACAGACGGTAAGCGAATGAGCCTGCCCCGAATGAATAGACGGATCTACCGCTCGTCTTGCCATGGCAATAGAGTCGGTGAAAATGACTATCCGGTCGCAATCCTCGAGGGACGAACCCTTAAGGACTGCATTCCGGATTGCAAAGAGCTCGGCGTCAGACGCCAGCACCTTGCCCGCTGCCCAGGCAGACGAGCCAGAGAGGTCGATCGGGCCTTCGAACACGAAGGCCGCGGTCGCATGATGCCTGGTCGATGTCTTGGGAACAGACGCATCCGTCCCAAAACACGCCGTACGCGGTTGCCCACGCGCGACGTTGAACAGGGTATTGAGTTCGGTACGCCTCCGGTTGAGGGGTTCCTCACCATAGGTATCGTACTCATTGAATTTGACCTGGGCCTTGAAGAGGTCCATAAGTCGAAGACCTGGCGAGGCCTCCTCCGTGACGGGGGAGAAGACCTCCGTGACGGGGGAGAAGACCTCCGTGACGGGGGAGAAGACCTCCGTGAGCGAACCCAGATTCTTGGCCGTCTGAGTAATCGCATCACGCACCTTGCCTTGCTTCTCGAGTGGAAGCCAGACCGATGAACCGTAGTGTGGGTCAGCGCCCTTCCGGAACTCCTCGGGTAAGAGGGAACGGAGAGGGTGCGTTTCCGAGAGTGTCGCCGTCCTGAATACCGCCCGTTGGGACAGTTTTCGAAGATGAAGACGAATGGGAGGGAGGCCTGCGAGGCACTCGACTCCTCCAGTAGGGGACGTGCGAAACGCCCCCACGATCCAACATGCAGCCTTACGCTGCATGGTGGTCAGAGCTTTGAGGGCGCCAATATTCTTGGCTCCTTCGTAGTACCAGAGTCTATGTCCGTACGTTGCGACCGGAAGGACACACGCACGGAATAAGATCCGTTTGTTCTTGGGAGTTAACCCTCGAGTAGAGTTGCCCAGCATTCTCATCGCCATTACAGTGGTGAGTGCTTTGCAGGTGTAATATCGTACGTGCTCTTGGAAAGTGAGCTTCTGATCAAAGTAGAAACCCAAGTATCTCCAAAACTTCTTGGGTTTGAGGGGGGTGTCCCCTGTGAAGGGGGCGAACCCGAGATCGATAGGGCGATCCCAGCCGGAATGCGCTCTACTGAAGTGAAACAGCTCGTTCTTGGTATGTTCCATCACCAAGCCCGCTGCCGTGAATAAGTCGAACATAACCGCGTATGCATGGCGAAGCATCACGCAGTTCGTTGCGATGTCTGGAGACTGAGCCGCGAAGGATCCGTCATCCACATAGGATATGAGAGTGGTGCCAAGGCCCCGCTCCCGTATGCGATACAGCTTCATGATAGGAGCTACGATGAGCGCCGACAGGACTGGGGACAGGGCAGAGCCCTGGCCCACTCCAACAT
The DNA here is from genome assembly GCA_951394405.1 of Coprinellus micaceus. Lineage (NCBI taxonomy): Eukaryota > Fungi > Basidiomycota > Agaricomycetes > Agaricales > Psathyrellaceae > Coprinellus > Coprinellus micaceus. The sequence continues at coordinate 2,149,605 of OX596345.1, forward strand.
CCGCGCGAAAAGGTTCCGAGGTGTAGTTGTTCCACACGTACGACGTGTGTCTCTCCACCAAGTATGATTTAAAGAAGGCCACCACCCGAGGGTGAAAGCCCATCTTGCGAAGTACCTCGAGTAAGAACTCGTGGCTGATCGAGGGGAAGAACTGAGCAATGTCGAAGGCCAACACGCTCGTATGATACCCCTTGGCCCAACCTGTCCACACCAAGTGTGTCAGGTATAAGCCGGCGTCTTCGGTGGAGCGCTGACGCACCCCTCCCATTTGATTTGGATCGACAAGATCATACTTGATCATATCGAACTGAAAGCGGTTGGAAACCATTTTCTCAACCAATTTACCAAGGGTGTTCAGGAGCACGATGGGCCTGAACGCCTTTGGCGTGTCGTAGGACGGTTTATTCGGTTTAGGGATAATAACCGATACTGAGTCCTTAAAATGTTTCGGCCAATGCCCCACCTCCATGCATGCGTTGGCCAAATCGATAATGAGACGCTCGCACTCGGGTGCGGCGAGGATATACTTCAGGTGAGCCCACGTTACATGGTCAGGGCCTGGAGCGGAGCGCGACGAACACGCTTGGAGAGCCTCTCGCAACTCCAAAGAAGAGAACACCGGCCACTCTCGGACATCGAGGTCCTCCAGCGGTTCCAGTACGCTCGTATCGATCGGACGATCGTTGGCCGCGTTGTAGGTGCCGTGTAAGGCACCCCAGAGCTGGCCGAGTTAGTGACAAGGCTCTCCGTTGAATTGGATAGCCTCGCTCGGAGGGTTTTTGCGCTCCTTGATCCAGGACATAAGATCCCAAGGACGCCCATGAGTTTCTGAGATATCTTTGATGCGCTCATCAAAGAACTCGCGTTTGGTCTTTCTTACAACGAATGAAGCACTCCCGCCCGAGGACAATGATGCGCTTGTCGATCAAGCACTTCGTGCGGGATCCGTGTTGGGAGTCCCAGATGTTGAAGTAGGCTGTGGTGGAAGTGCTGCGGTCCGACTCTTTGATAACCCGAGGCATAGCCGTCAGGTGGACATAGACAGACAGAGGGAAGGCCTTGATGGCCACCCTGATGTCGCCAGGGGTGGTGGGATCGTTACTCGGGTTACGATACCGAGGACAGCCGACGATCTTGAGGTAAGACGTCGACGAGGGGAGACCTGCCCAGATCTTCTTGGCAAGGTCGGGATAAGCGGCGTGTAGCCACCTGCGAATGACATTGAGGTCAGACTCGGACGGTACTTCCATAGTGGTGAGGGCCCAGCCCCCAGTGGTGTTGCTCCCGGAGAGGATGCAAATCCTCGACTGCTGGACTTCGAGAGCTGTGTTGAGACCGCCTTGCACGGTTTCCCAAGGAGGAGTGGGGGCCTTGACGCCCTCGCCGAAGATGACGATGACTTGCCTTTGAGAAGGCCTGTCAATCGTGAAGGGAGCCTTCGCGGGCTTCTTCTTCTTCAACTTCGAAGAATTGGAAGCACCGGAAGACGAGGGGTTCGCATCTACCATCTTTGCGATGGAAGCTGCAGGGAGATCGGGGCGGGCCTTCACCAAAATGGCGGTGGACTCAGCCTTGGAGAGGTTGGCAGCCTTGCGTGCGACAACAACGAAGGTTTGCCAAGCCTTAGGTTTCGTCTTCCCAGCCCTAGGGCCAGCGGGAAGACCTCCACCTGAGGGAGGTCGCTGGAACGGGACTGTCGGTCAAGCCGGTTGGGCATGGACAGGGGTCGATCCAGTGATCAGGAGAGTGGGCCGGTCCTCCGGGCCTTTTGCGGGCTTCGGGGGAGCAGCTGGAACTTTGCCCTTGCCCTTCTTCTGGGTTGCCGCTGGAAATGGACGACTCGGATCGGGGGCCAGGGCTGGAGGTGGAGCCTGGGCTGGAGCCTGGGCTGGAACGACATCCAGATCCATGGCCAGGTCTGCCGGAGTGGGCTGGGCCTGGTCTGTGCGCCAGGTGGGGGTTGGGGGTCTAAACACCCTATGCTGCACCGTGGGATTTTCCCCCTGATCGTCCCAGTCAGAAGGCTGGGGATTGGGGGAGAGAGAGAAATTGTCAGCATTGGACAATTGTCCATCCGCTGGGAAGAGTTGCTCGTGTGCCATAGGTGCATAGACTGCAGGGGGGTTGAGAGCAATGGAATCAGCCCAGGAAGAGCCCTGGACTGCAGCAGTCAGCCTGTCAAAGGCTGACGAGATAAGGTCGACTTCTTTGACGGCCATGTCTTCCGTTTCCGTGTCCTGAGACGGTGGGGGAATGTCATGGTTGAGGAAGTAGGTGGTGAGAAGGTGGAGGGTGTCAGAGGCCTCTCGCAGGGATGTGATAGACCTCATAGGGACTACCATCAAAGCTTGACTAGTAGCACCCTCCATGGTTGGAGCTCCCGGCTCTTGATGCAACATCTCTGAACTCGCAGAGCCCCTGGGGGTCTGTGACGCCTCTGCTCTGGCAGCTGCCAGGCGAGCCTGGAGAGCCTGAGCAGAGAGCGGAAGTGTGTCCAACGGATCCTCATCATCTCCTTCCGTTGAAGCATGAGAGAGGGGCCTGTACATTCCTCGCTGGGAGGGAACGTCCGGGCGATAGCGGTCCCTGGTGGAGGACACACGAGATTGAGACAACCTGAAAGACACCCCCGACTCTGTGGAGACGGTAGATGCTGCACGGGCAATCAGAGTGTGCTGGTATCTACCCCCAGGGGAGGTAGCACGTGAGTGAGGAGGAGGGAGGGTCTTGGGAGGCTGAGCCTGCGATTGAGATCGAGTGCCCGGGGGCGACGACGACAACGGGGGCGGGTCCCACGGGTGCGATGTTGGCATCGAGGATGCTGATGGCGAGTGGTTGTACCGATAACGCCGGGCATCGTCTTCCTATGTGTTGAGTAGCGAGAGATGCGAGGTGGAGAGTGTGTGGCCCAAAGAGGAAGGTGGTGGTACAAGATCAAGAAGCGCGTGACATGGAGTGCATAGAGGCTGCCCGTGAAGGGGGCCTTGGTGTAGAGGAAGCCAGATGGCTGGGATCTCGGGACGACGTGCGGGATCAGTTGCCCAGTGGGGACGACTTCTCCTGGCATGCGGCGGGTTTTTTCTTTGATGAGGACATCAGTGATGCCCTCAGTGGTCGTATACCAGCCTGGCAGCCAGCGGTACACCTTCCTGACAATGGGTAGAGTTGTTACAAGTGTGGAGATTGGTCGGCCTGAATAGGAAGGTGGTGGTAAGAGATCAAGAAGCGATGTCATTACCTGCTGTCCTCAGTCATCAAACTCAGCAACCATGCTGAGCATGTCAAGGGCCGCACCCTCGAGGAGGATGCAGTGGCCCCGTTCTTTATGCAGGTTGAAAAGGAGATGCCCGGTCTCTCCGACATGTACAATCTCAACACCACAGAAGGAGTGGAGGGACTCTCTGTGGCGATTGAGAAGGTGTTCTCTGATGCATGGTTCACTCACTCTGAGGAGTACATCATTACCCCCTGCTCAAAAAAGTGGTGGACTGATGAATGTCAGAAAGCGTATGACGAGTGGAAAGCGGATGACTCTGCTGAAACCTGTGGTGCATTTTGACATCTTGTAAAAAAGACGCGTCGAGAATTCTTTGATGAACGCATCAAAGACATCTCAGAAACAGACAAGCGCCCCTGGGACCTACTGGACTGGGTCAAGGAACGCAAGAACCCGCCGTGCGAGGCTATCCAACATAACGGACAGCCTTGTCACAATCTCGACCAGCTTTGGGGAGCCTTGCATGGCACCTACAATGCGGCCAACGACCGACCAGTCAATCTGAGCCTACTGGACGAACTCCCCGATGAACCCGTCAGGGAATGGCCAGTTTTCTCTCTCCTAGAAATGAGGCAAGCCCTAGAGGCATGCTCATCTCGTTCTGCTCCAGGCCCTGACCATGTTACGTGGCAGCACCTGAAGTACATCTTTGCCGTACCTGAATGTGAAAAGGTCGTGATGGACTTGGCCAATGCCTGCATAAAAACTGGGCACTGGCCAAAACATTTCAAGGACTCGCTTTCGATTATCATACCAAAACCGAATAAGCCGTCCTACTCTGCCCCAAAGGTGTTCAGACCCATTGTGCTTCTGAACACCCTTGGTAAATTGGTTGAAAAGATGATTTCCAACCGTTTTCAGTTTGACATGATCAAGTATGATCTTGTCGATCCAAATCAAATGGGAGGAGTGTGTCAGCGCTCCGCCGAAGACGCAGGCCTGTTCCTCACGCACTTGGTGCAGACGGGATGGGCGCCGACTGGCGAATACCGCCAACGGTTCAATATTCGTAACCAAGACTCACACAAGTGCGAGTGTGGTTGTCCGATGCAAACTAGGCATCATATCTTTACCCAGTGCAGAGTGCTGGAAACTGCTGATTGTGACCCCGGCTACATCTGGGAGCTCGTTTGGTTCTTAGAAGATAACCCAAAGGCATTCACCTTTGGGTTTGAATACGCCCCACAGGGGGATGGTTGAGAGGACGCGGCCTCGTCTGCTCTGGACTGGTCTTTGCTGGTTAAAGGTCTCGCGTGGAGGGAGTTGGGTAGGCCTGATCTGACTGTGTCAGTCCTTGCAACTAATGTGGTCAAGGGTCAGGTGAAGTGGGGTTTCCCTGTGAGGGGGAGCCCTCCGGCGGGCTGCAAGGAGCACACTGGGAGCCCATAACACCTCGTGGCGGACTGGTACTGGTGGGGAGTGGACTGGGCTGGGTGGGAATGCCGACTCAATATACTGATATGTTAGTGCCGCAAGGCCTTTCACTGTCTGTCTGCTGGTTGGGGGTAAAACCTCAAGTGCTGGGTGTCTCCAAATTGTCAATATTTCGTGTTTCGTAATTGCAGTAGTACTTAGTTAGTGACACTCGTGCTCTCTTTGTATGTTGATAGCGACCGGACTGCCATCGTGCCCCAGTATATAAACCCTGATTTCAAAAAAAAAAAAAAAAAAAAAAAAAGGGCAGACAGCACAGGTGAGAGGGCAGAGCCCTGTCCCACCCCCATGTCTGCCTGGAAAGGTTCCAAAGTAGAGCCATTCCACATGTATGATGTATGGTGCTCCACCAGGTAATGTTCAAAGAAGGTCACCACCATAGGATGGAAGCCTTGCTTTCGAAGTACCCCACGTAAGAACTTGTGGTTGATGGACAGGAAGAACTGAGTGATGTCAAAAGCAACAACCCTGCTGCCCATCCCGTCCACACCAAGTGCATGAGGAACAGGCCTGCATCTTCGGTGGAGCGCTGACACACTCCTCCCATTTGATTTGGGTCAACAAGATCGTACTTGATCATGTCAAACTGAAAATGGTTGGAAATCATCTTTTCAACCAATTTACCAAGGGTGTTCAAGAGCACGATAGGTCTGAACGCCTTTGGGGCAGAGTAGGACGGCTTATTCCCCTTCGGTATGATAACCGAAAGTGAGTCCTTGAAGTGTTTTGGCCAGTGCCCAGTTTTTATGCAGGCATTGGCCAAGTCCATCACGACCTTTTCACATTCTGGTACAGCAAAGATATACCTTCAGGTGCTGCTATGTAACATGGTCAGGGCCTGGAGCAGATCAAGATGAGCACGCCTCTAAGGCTTGCCTCAGTTCTAATCAAGAGAATTCTGGCCATTCCCTGACAGGCTCATCAGGGAGTTCGTCCAGAAGACTCAGGTTGACCGGTTGGTCGTTTGCCACATTGTAAGTGCTGTGCAAGGCACCCCAAAGCTGGTTGAGATTGTAACAAGGCTGTCCATTATGTTGGATAGCCTCACACAGTGGGTTCTTGCGCTCCTTGACCCAGTCCATTAGGTCCCAAGGGTGCTTGTCTGTTTCTGAGATATCCTTGATGCATTCATCAAAGAATTCTTGACAGGTCTTCTTTACAAGACGTTGAAATGCACCACAAGTTTCAGCAGAGTCATCCGCTTTCCATTCGTCATACGCTTTCTGACACTTGTCAGTCCACCACTTTTTTGAGTGGGGGGTAATGATGTACTCCTCAGAGTGGGCGAACCACACATCAGAGAATACCTTTTCAATCGCCACAGAGAGTTCCTCCACTCCTTCTGTGGTTTTGAGATTGTACAGGTTGGAGAGACCGGGCATCTCTTCTTCGACCTGCATAAAGAAGGGGGCAACCGCATCCTCCTTGAGGGTGCGGCCCTTGACATGCTCAGCATGGTTGCTGAGTTTGATGACCGAGGACAGCAGATAGTGGTCTGAAGTCCCCTTCAGGTCCTGGTCCCTCAGCAGTGTGGCTGAGAGGACATAGGCAGGTTGTGCAAACACCATGTCTATTACAGACCTGATGTTTGCATTGGTGTAGGACACGTAGGTGGGTCCTGGATTGACAGGTGGGGAGTATTCCACACCTAGGTGGGCTGCTGTTTCCAGCAGTAGAATAGCTGTATCTCCATGGTTCAGAACGGCATTGTCCCACTCCCTGGAGTGACAGTTGAAGTCTCCAGCCATGTAGTCCATGGCTGGGAGTGATTCTGCGTGGCGATTGAGCAAATGAATTGCTCGATGGTCGGCATCTGAGTATACATTCATGAGATGCATGGGCTCATTGCCTGCGAACAAGGAGATTACCATAACATCTCAATTGTTGATAAGATCTTGACAGGAGGTTGGGCGGAGGATGTCCAATCTCTTATTTACATAGGCCATGACACGTGGGTGTGTCTCAGGCTCGGTGGGCGGGACCATGCAGGTCCACTTAGGATGACAGGGTGAGCCCCATACTGCTGTACCTTCTTTGTCCTGTGCAGAGGGGGCGTGGCGAATGAGCCTCCAGAGAGGCTCTTGTAAGAAAACAATGTCCAATGATTTACATTGCGATTTGAGAAGTACTACAAGGTTGTTCGGCGACTTAGCAATATTGAATGAAATAACCCTAACCTTCTGTAATATTGTACTCAACATTAGGAGGGGTAAGGTTAGATTGAAGCCTGCCACAGTCTTGTGACAATCATGTACCTGCTTGTTGAGTGCGTCGATCTGGGCCTGGTTGAACCTCACGTACCAGAACGGACATTTCCCTGACTCAGCGTTGTGGCCCTCCTTCCTGCAGTTGATACAACGTACACGATGGGGGCAAGATTTGATCTCCTCCACAGTGGGAGGGATAGGGTATGGGGTCTGCTTGGGCTTGCCCTTGCAGCAGCTCGCATGGTGACGATGCTCCTCCCAAGTATGAGACTCGCCACAGATGGGGCACCTGCAACAGGTCCAGCACATGAAGTTAGTGTGCCCCCACTTGCAACAGTTCTTGCAGAAGGGGACACCAGGGTGATGAGGGGTGGACCTGATAAGGCATGCCCTGCCAAAGATGTTGATGGTCTTGTTGTTCAAGGCCTTTGCACAGGTCCCAGCTTGGGAGTCCCAGATGTTGAAGTAGACGGTCACCGATGTGGAGGCCTTCGACTCAGAGTTAACAACCTGGGGGCAGGCAGTTGGGATATAGTGCAGTTTCAAGGGCGAGGCCTCAAATGTGCTGTCAATGTCAGAGAAAATTGTAGGATTTCCCCCGATGTGGTATTTGGGGACACCGTGTATCACGAGATAGCTGGTGGACTGAGGGAGACCGACCCACAGATTGCGGGACCCGTCTGGCAGTACTTGGGTGATCCACCCTCATGCAGCATTCAAGTCACACTCAGTCGGAACATCCGTCGTTCGAAGACTCCAACCCCCATAGGCCTGACTCTGACTGCCTGATAGGACTCGGAGCGTAGATCTGGCATGCTGAAGGATGTTGTTCATACCTGCCATGACAAACCCGCCGTCAATGGTAGGAATCTGACCATCCTTCTGGTTGAATAGGACCATGATCTGCATGCGAGGTGGACCCTTGGTCATAGACGCTTCTTGATCTCTTACCACCACCTTCCTATTCGGGCTGACCTATCTCCACTCTTGCAACAACTCTGCCCTGTTGTTAGGAAGGTGTACTGCCGACTGCTAGGCTGGTATACGACCACCGAGGGCATCACCAATGTCCTCATCGAAGAAAAAACCCGCCGTGCGCCAGGAGAAGTCGTCCCCACCAGGCAACCGATCCCGCATGTCGTCTCAAGATCCCAGCCACCAGGCTTCCTCTACACTGAGGCCCCCTTCGCGGGCAGCCTCTATGCACTCCAACAGGGACCCATCCCAGGCCCCTCAATCCACCTCATTAGGGGCGCAAGCCCGCGAACAATACACGCTGGACGTGCCCACCCTTTGGGGCCTGCACGGACCATCTCAAACATCGATGAGCACCGCCGCCCAGAGCGACGATGACCTGTTGAACATCAGCGGAGGGGGTACGGGGGGTCAGAGCGCCCGCTCTGCCACCGTTCCACCATCCACAGTCTACAGGGAGAAGGATGGGACTGAGGATGACGACAAGAGTGACGAGGAGGAGGTGAGTCTCAGTTCGGAAGCGACCAGGACTCCATTCCTACCTCTTAGGTAGTGGACTCTGCAAGGTCCATATACCTAAGAGGTAGGCTGGTCCATGTGACTGAGGTGTCATGTAAACTAAAAATAACTGTGATGTCATAGTGATAAGATCTGTCAATGAGGTCATGATTTTCAGACACAGGGTGATGTCACACTCATTTAGATAAGAAACAAACAGATTGCGATGAGCCCAATCACATTCAGTCCTTGGCTGATAAGGGTGATTTTGGTATCATTCGAAAGCCCTCACTTAGGGCTTTTTAATGTGCGTAACATCGCTTGAATAACATCAATCCAACTGTCAAAAATCAGCATTTTGGTCTATTTCTCATGATTTGGGTACTTGTGAGCCCAGTTTCCATCTCAATGCCTGCTGTTTGATGCATGTTTGTTGTATTGGTGGAATGGGAGTGGTGCAGGGCCTCCAGCATAGCCATCATACTCTTTTTATCTATACCTGATCTTTGTAAAACAACTGAAATCTGTAAAAACCTGGTGATCTGCATGTGTGAAGGTCATTTCATGGCCCCATAAGCCTTTGAATGACACACTACATATTTTGAAGTGTTACATGTGTCCTACACTACCTCTTGCATCATCTCCCCCATCTTAAATCCACACCAGTCCTGCTGAATTCAGCTCAAAGTGCCAAAAATGATGAGCAACAGCTATATGCATGTGTGTTCAGTACAATGGAGACTGGGAAGACAAACCACCATGCACATAAAATCCAGATTCAAAAACGATGCAGAATACAAAAGATGGGAAAGGAAACGGACCACACATGCCCAAGATATAGGAGGAACAGTGCTGACTTGGGGCAGTTGTGCTGAACAACTTTGCACTTGGGTTACAACTGGTACCCAATGGGTGGTTTGGTCAATATCTTGGTAATGGGTGGTCTGTTTGCTTAGGTGTCTTTTGAGATTCATATTCGTAAATGACCTCCTCCAGATTATTAAAACCATAAAGCGTGGGAACCATTACAGGCACCCCAAACCCGCAATATGTCTGTTTTCGCACAACTTGCTTGACACCTGATTGTAATGGATAGTGCTGGTCTGGGACTTAGAGCTGTGGTTTATACCATGTGAGATCACTGTCCCAATAGCCTTTGGGTGATCCAAAAGTATCTGTTTGAAAGCCCAGCAATAGAACAAGCATGCATGTGCCATACACACCACTATATGAGGTCAGGCAAATTTGATGGGAGGTTCTTGTGTGATTTATTGGTGATAGCAAATAGCTAGGTGATTGCACTGCATGTGTTTGCCAGCCCCCAATGTCAAAATATGTTCACTAATAACCCAAATATGTCTGAATCCCAGTGTGTAAGGGATCCTTGCATGCTGGTACTGGCCCTCACATACCATCCTATGGGGTGAGGGAAATTTAAGGGTGTGCTCTTGTGTGATTTATGGGTGGTGGCAGGTGGCAGGGTGATCACATTGCATGTGTCCACTTACCCATACTGCCAAAACCTGTCTTCTAATTATCCAAATACCCCTGAGGCCCAGTGTGTTACGTGTAGTCATGTGGTAGTACACACCCTCCTGTTCATCCAACTGGAGTTTTCACAGGGTTCACACATCACATTGTGTGCCAAAAGAATGGAACAGTGTCCTCACAAACCTGGAATTTTGAAACCTGCCATTTTATATATGTGGGAGCCGAATTTGACTTTGCAATACACACATCCAAATAGAGGCTGACAAGGGCTTTCTAGCAATACCAAAATCATCCTTATCGGCCAAGAAGTGACTCTGATATCAGGCATGTGATTTTGAATAGTCTTATCTAAATGAGTCTCATCTCAATCTCAGATCTGCATGACATCATTGACAGTTTGGCATGTATGACATCATATCTATTTATATATGTGTGACACCATAACTTGTTTGTTTGGCATGTTTGTCTTTGTTTGTTGTGTCACAGTGTGACTGTAACACCTGAGCTGAGCTCACCTGGGTATCAGCTCAGCTAGATAGCCTGGTATGATGGGGGGCACTTGTACTGGAGCTGAGCTTTGCACGCTGGAGCTGAGCTCCCACGGTGCGAGCAGCTCAGCTCCTCACATCAGCTGGACCACTCTCAGCTGGATCTGTGCCAGCCCACAGCTGAGCTGATGTGTTTTTAGCTGAGCTCAGACCCAGCTGGTCCAGCCCAGCCCACCTGCCTGCCAAGCTGGCCGGCTCTAAGCCAGGGAGCTGAGGCTCGCTGGGTCCGGCTTAGAGCTGGCCAGCTGGGGTGACCTAGGTGTACTTCAACATCTGGGACTCCCAAACAGGAAGGCCTTGAACAACAAGACCATCAACATCTTTGGCAGGACATGCCTCATCAGGTCCACTCCTCACCACCCTGGTGTCCCCTTCTGCAAGAATTGCTGCAAGTGGGGGCATGCACACTTCATCTGTCGAGGTCAATGCAGGTGTCCCACCTGTGCCAGGTCTCACTCTTGGGAGGAGCATTGTCAACATGCTCACTGCTGCAAGGGCCACCCCAAGCAGACTCCAAAACCCATCCCCCTACTCTGGAGAATGTACCTATCTGTCCCCATTGTATAAATTGTATCAACTGCAGGAAGGAGGACCATAACGTGGAGTCATCAAAATGTATGCAAGGTTCAACTGTGCCCAGATTAACAATCTCAACAAGCAGGTACATGGTTATCAAGATTGTGACAGTCCTCAATCCTAACCCCACCCTTCCTTAATAATGTCTAGTACAACATTACGGAAGATTAGGGTTTTAAATTTCAATATTGCTAAGTTGTGGAACAACCTTGAAGTACTTCTCAAAGAATAATGTAAATTGTTGGATGTTATATTCTTGCAAGAGACTCCTTGGATGCTCATTCACCATGCCCCTTCTGCATATGACAAGGAAGGTACTGTGGTATGGGGTTCACCCCCCCAGTAGGAGACATACAAAATGCTCCTATAATCCAGCATGCTGCTTTACGCCCCATGGTGGTGAGTTGTGCAAGTGTGCCCTTGATTTGGGCACCTTTGAAGTACCACAACCTGTGCCTGTATGTGGCTGTAGAAAGCACACATGTCCAGTACAGGATGTGTTTGTTCTTGGGTGAGAGCCCTTGAGTAGGATTAGATGGAAGATGTCCTAAAGAAGGACCACTGTAAAATGGTGGGGGTCATGGTGACTGGTCAGCTGGGCATTGGTGTGTACATTGGTCACTTTTATCTCAATTTGAGTGCTCATACAGGCTCCTTTGTCTCTCATAGAAGACCACCTTTCTCCTCTATCTCCTTTTGTATCATTTGGAGAACAAACTCCCAACAGCAGTCCAATTCAGCCATCATACCTACACCATCTTTGACAAGAAGGGACCCAAGATTGTGGCTTCTGATAAAGCCAACCAGAAACTCAAAGCATGTTGGGCTCTTGTTAACAGCAACATGGATGTCACCCAGTCATGTGAACCCCTTCACTCTGGTCCCCAGATTGTCATCCAGGTGTTGCTGTAACTCAAAAGATGGAAGAAATGGTTGAAGCAGTGGATGGATACTTGTATTGTGACAGAATTGCCCAGTACACCAGAGATTGCAGACATTTTTTAAGTTACCTCTGCCCACCCACTGGATTACTTGCTCACATCAGACATTTTCAGAAAGGAGTTTGGTTTCAATCCACAACATGCTCTCCCCCTTGGCCCTTGAACTCAGACAATCATGGACCTTATAAAGAACTCAATCATGCAGGCTCCTGAAGATGGAGTCACAGGGTTTGCTGAGGCTGCAGCATCACAGATATGCTTAGATCTACTACTCTTACCATCTGTCATGATTCTGCCCGTACGTCCTCGCCTATCTTAGCCTCGTCCGTACATACACCCTCACCTATTCTAGTCTTACCCATATGACAGGCCCACCTTCATGCCTCATCCACACGCCTCTCCTGTCTGTCTCATCAGCCTCCCCACTCATATATATATACTTGTCTCATCTACTCGGACTCCTTACATTCATCCTCTCTGTGTATCATCAATATTCGTATATCTATTCACCTCTTTTCTCATCGCCTGTGCAGCCCTTCTCGGTCATCTGTGTTTGATCCTCACATTAGGACGAATGTTTCAACCAAGGGATCAGATAGGATCATGTGCCAGTAGCTTCAACAACTTGGACCCACATAGTCCCTCAACACGCTCTATTGCGTCACTCAACAACATCAACAACCCTCAGGAATGCTCCCTCCTTCAATGGCATCAAGGACCCATGCCCTACCCTGCCCACTGGAACCAGCCTCCTACTGGTATGTGCTCAGGCACTCTGGTCTGGAATGGCTATGCTCTTGCCACCTACTTCCACATGAACTCTTGGCAGCATCCTCCACCTAACCCCCATCCAGTCGAACCTTGGGTTTACAATTACGGCAACTGGCCTCAACATGACGCTAATACCACCCAAGCTGCTCCTGTCACCCCTCATGCCCAACCCCTTCCTGATCAGTTCCTACCCCAGGGTTCTGGTATGGCCCCACTTAGAGCTCTGACACCTCCTCCTGTACCGATTGCCAACATGAGTGACCCGTTGGTCCTCAACCAACTCCTCAACCAGATTAACACTCTCGAGTGTCCCCACCCTCAGCCTATCCTTCTGCCCATCAATTGAGGCAATGATTACGCACGGATGCTCCACCGCTTATCCATCCTCAAGGAAGAAAATGTAACCATTCGCCACTCTCTTGTGAACCAACACAATCTCACACCCCCCAAGCCAAAGACCAAGCCTCCCAAGATCAAAGATGCCGAACTTTTCAATGGTTCAGGAGATTGCCTAGACCTGGGTGACCACCATCATGCCTTCCTACGTAGATGGCTCCCTTTCCTGAGACTCCTGGCCTGCTTTTGTCAAGTGTCTTTGCACTAGATTCCCCGGTGAGAACAAACTTTCTAAGGGTGTCATTTCCATCGACACCTTGACAATGGACAGTTCCTGCCCTGCCAAAGAATTCTTCATCACCTTTGAAAGTGAGGCCGCCCATACTGGTATCAATGACACCAGTCTCCTTGTCTTCACCCGTAAAGCCATCCCGAATGGCCTTCGCAAACACATTATTGTCAAGCATGGCCTTATCAGCCTTGACACCTACGAGAAATTCAGGGACACTGCCGTTGAGATCAACTGCGACTACCGCATGAGCCTCGCCATCCAAGGTAAACTCAAATCACAAAACGACCCCATATCCTACTCTACTGCCAAACCCTCCATGCGCCCCAACGGTAACTGTGACCATTACCCGAACAATCAAGGATCCTCTTCAACTGGCCCCTGGCGACGTAATGCCAACACCACATTGAGCCCCTTGACCCCCAACACCAACTCAAACACCTCCTCGAGTACCACTAAGGACACCTCTAAAGGAAGAACACCCCTCCCCAATGAGGCAAAACGCCTTGCTGGTCTCGGATGCTACAACTGCTACCAACAAGGACACAAAGCTGATAAGTGCCCCCACCCTAAGTGTCAGACTTTCCCACATTATCCAAGAAATTGTCTCTGACTTTCCAGACATGGAAACTGACGCACCAACTGCAGACACAGCCAATTCCTTGTCCCTTGACCCTTACGCAGAAGAGGATTTTTCGAGCGACTCAGAGTAGATGGTGTACCCTCTGAGTCATCATACGTCCACACACCCAGATCTTCCTGTGAAGAAGTTCCAGAGGCGTCTTCCTTCATGGTCCTTCACTCCCTACCCATGGACTGCAAGTACATCCTCTGTGATGCCAACGAAGATCTGCCCCCTACCAAACACCTGACAACTCTGCTCACGCCTACAGAAACCCATATTGGGCGACTAAGTGACCATCACCTCGACGTTATTGACTCCTATTGCAGGGACGCCACCCTCACCTCTGACGACGTCAAACTACATATACCTTAGCCTGCTAGTATCCGAGCATAAGGTACTACCTACAACCCGAGCCTCCATGGTAGGCTCTCACGCATGAGACATCTCAGTCACTATGGAACGACCCCCTTGAAGGCCTATTAATTTAGTGTTCCAATGGGGCCTTAAGGGGGTCGTTCCATAGTGACTGAGATGCATGAGAGACGCTTCCCCTAAAACCTGCCACCGTCTCCTGCTCCGCCATTGTCACCCCTCTAGGACGACCGAGCTCTCGCTGATGTTACTCACTGCTGTTCGCAACAGACCTGTTCAAGAAGCTCTTGAGCTCCTCCTAGACTTACAACACCCTTGCCACATCATCACCACAATTGTTAAGTCGACTGATGACCCTTGCCACATCATCACCACAATTGTTAAGTCGACTGATGACCCCTCCAAGACCATTCCTACACCCCGATGTCAAATACTTTTGCCCTCGACATTCCAAACCCTAAATGACCATAACTTCGATGCAGAGGCCTTACTTGACTGTGGTGCCACCGAGTGCTACATCAACAAGGACTACGCTGCTGTTCACAAGCTACTGCTTGACTACCTCGTGCACCCTGTAAAGGCCTACAACACTGATGGCTCTGAGAACACGTCCAGCGAAATACTCACCACCTGTTCCGTTTACATGCGCATCGGTGACCACATTGAGAAGATTCGCTTCAACGTTACGTCTATCCAACACCCCATCATCATTGGCTACTCTTGGCTATGCCACCATAACCCAAATATCAACTGGACTACAGGTGTTGTAACCCTCAACTGATGCCCCCATGATTGCACACTCCCTGTGCCTTGGGTTGACAATGAGCTCTCCTCACTATTGAACCCCAAATCACCAATGTATATCTCCAAGTTGAAGCTCTCCTTTGACCTCAGCAAGGGGGACACCCTCTTCATAATTCAGTCTATTGACTCGTCATCTGATCATCCCCCTGCGGATGACCTCTCCTCTCTTCCTCCAGACATTTGAGACAAGTTTGGTGAGACCTTCAAAGAATCAACATTCCAAACCCTACCTCTGAACAGTGTCTGGGACCACCTGATTGAGCTCACTGACTCAGCCAGAGGCTTTGTCTCAAAGGTCTACCCACTCTCCCCCACCAAATAAATTGTGCTAGATAGTTTCCTTAAGGAGCAACTAGAGTCTGGCTGTATCCGCCCATCACAGTCACCTATCAGCTCCCCTTTCTTCTTCATTAAGAAAAAGAATGGCTCATTACTACCTGTCCAGGACTACCAACGTCTCAACTCGTATAAGATCTGCAACCAATACCCGTTGCCCCTCATCTCCGAAATCATGAATAAACTCAAAGGGGCTCACTTCTTCACCAAGTTGGACATCTGCTGCGGCTTCAACAATGTACGCATCAAGCCTGGCGACGAATGGAAGGCCGCCTTCGTCACTAACTGTGGACTATTCGAACCCCTTGTCATGTACTTTGGCTTAATGAACTCCCCCGCTACCTTCCAGACAATGATGGACAACTTATTCATCAACCAAATTAATGGAGGTTACCTCATCATCTACATGGACAACCTACTGATATTCTCTGACAACCTCGATGATCTCATCAAGCACAAGCATGAAGTCCTCCAGATCATGAAGGACAACCGACTCTGTGCTAAGCTGGAGAAATGCGAGTGGAGAAAATCTCGCATCAAATACCTCAGCCTTGTCGTTTCCGAGAACGGTGTAGAAATGGATAAAAAGAAGGCTGACGCCATCATACACTGGCCTACCCCCTCCAATAAGAAGGAACTCTGGCAATTCCTCAGTCTTGCCAACTACTACTGCAAATTCATGCCTAATTTCGCACATATTGTGTCCCCCCTCCATGACCTCACAGGTAATGTTGACTGGTCCTGGACTCCTTGACATTCAATTGCCTTTGACAATCTTTGTGCTACTCTCACCTCTCCTACTGTCCTGGCATTCCCAACCAATACTGACCCCTTCCAGCTTGAAACTGACAGCTCTGGCTATGCGACTGGCACTGTCCCTACCAACTACAGAGTGACGTCTGGCACCCCATCGCCTTCTACTCTAAGACCTTGAACCATGTTGAACGGAACTATGACATCCACAACCGGGAAATTCTTGGCATTATGAGAGGCCTTGCCGAATGGCGACACCTCCTCCACAGTGCCACTCACACCTTCAAAATCCACATGGACCACAAGAACCTCGAGCATTTCATGACCACAAAGAAGCTCAACTGCCAACAAGCCCGTTGGTCCACCGAGCTCTCCCTCTTTGACTTCTCCCTGCACCATAAACCCGGATCCTTGGTCACCATTGCAGACGCCCTATCACAATGCCCTGATTACCACAAAGGTGAAGGAGACAACAACATGGTCACCCTGCTTCAACCTCATCACATCCGACGTGTCCACACCTCTATCTCTGATGACTTTGATTCCCTCCTTCCTGAGATCATTGAAGCCACCCACACTTCGTGCAATAAAGCCATCATGGACAACACCCTCAACTCGAGAGACTCCTGGTCTTATGACAATGGTATAGTCTACTGTGAAGGTCGCATCTTCATCCCTGAAGTCCCCGAACTTCGAGAGAAGATCATTCAGCTCCACCACGACTCTGTTACCACTGGCCATGGCAGCTGCTTCCATACTACCGAACTCATTCTTCGTAGCTACTGGTGGAAGTGCCTACCCATCGATGTTTGTAACTATGTCACCCGATGTGACCTCTGCCAACGCACCAAACCTGACTGCTCAAAGCCTTGAGAACTACTCCACCCGAATGCTGTTCCTTCATGACCCTTCAAATCTATATCTATCAACCTCATTACTGACCTCCCACCAAGTAAAGGTTTCGACTCCATGGTCGTTATTGTCGATCAATTTTCCAAATTCGTCTGTCTCGTGCCTTGCAACAAGACATTATCCTCCCCAGAACTCGCTTGCCTCTTCTGCAACCACTTCTGGCGAACCTTCGGCCTACCTGAGGTCATCACCTCTGATCGCAGCTCTGTCTTTGTGTTGGAATTCACCACTGCCCTCAACAAGATCCTCCAAATCAACACAAACATCTCCACTGCCTATCACCCACAGACCAATGGTCAAACTGAACGCGTCAACCAGGAAGTCGAACAATACCTATGACTGTACGTGAACCAAGACCAAGACAATTGGCCTGACTGGCTAGCTATTGCCAAGTTCGCCCATAACAACACGACGAGTTCCTCGATGAAATCTTCACCCTTCAAACTTGTCTTTGGCCGCTCCCCACACCTGGCATTCCAACCAAGTGACTCAACTCCAGCAACACCATTCCTCAATGAGCTACATTGCCAACATGACAAAGCTAACACTGCCCTCCAATGTGCTGCTCGTGACATGAAGCATTTTTACAACAAGGGTCATGCTGACATCTCGTACCAGCCTGACGACATGGTCCTCCTCGACGGGCAGCACATCAAGACGTTACGTCCCAGCAAGGAACTTGATGTAAAGCGACTGGGGCCCTTCCCCATCATCAAACGCATTGGCATGAGAGCATACAGGCTTTATATCCCTGAGAAATGGAGGATTCACCCCGTATTCCACATCTCCCGCCTTACCCTTTACCACAATTCACCTGGTAGAATCCTACCTCCCCCCCCTGAAATTGTCCATGGCATCGAAGAACATATTGTTGATAGGATCCTACAGGAGAGATTTGATGTCTTACAATGCATAGTCCTTTATCACACCAAGTGGCTCGGCTTCGGTATACAGGAATCTGAATGGCTTTCGGAAGAAGAGCTTGTGAATGCGAAGGACACCCTCCACAACTGGCGAATCAACCACCCACAACAGACTACCCAACGGCGACAGCAACGTCCCCACCAGATCTAGCGCATGGCTGACAACACTCTCCTGAAACAACCAGCCTCCCGCCCCAGCCTAAATAATGGTCAACCTCTGCCGCACTGTTCACCAGCCTCTTGCCAGCCTCTTGCCAGTCTCGCCCTCATATAAAGCCCTACCTCGCCTTTCGTCTCCCACAACTCAAATACCAAACAAGCCTCCTCTTGTTGTCTCAAGTCCCACCAAACAAAACTCCTTCCTCTAGTCGGCTCATGTCATACCAAACATACCCTATCCCTTCATGATTCCTTTACACTCAACCAAAAACACTTCATTGGCCATGGTCCTCCCCTTCAAACACAACGACCTTGTCATGGTCCGAAACGACTTGCTTGTCCTCTCCAATGGACAATGGGTCCCTGGCTGTCACTCTGGTCCCCACCTCATATGTCTCAGGGTCACATCTGAACTCTACATCATTTGTGTCCGTGGAGGCCATCACAAGTACTGCATCTACCACATCAATGACCTCTATGAATACGAAGAAAATTTCTCCCATCTGCCTAAACCCATTCCCTGAGACCCAACGACCTTCCCCATCTGCAAGATCTCTGATCATGAGCTCTGTGGTGTCTTCTTTGAGACTCGCTACCTAGTCTGCTTTGTTGGCCTCCCAGACAAAATCTCCGACTGGGTCTTCTGGGAATGTTTCGCCACCTGCCCCCAAATGCTCGCCGACTACAAAGTCCCTCACGACAACAATGGCGCTCCTCTCACCAACCCTATCAACCTCACCGCCAATGACTAAAACCCCCCACCTCTTCCCATCTTATCCTTCCCACTTCTCGTTGCTTATACCATATTTCCCATCTCTTAAACACCTCTATAATTTATCACAGTACTCTATATTACCTTACTTCTTTCTCTTCTTCTTTTTCCCCCCTTTTTTTCGGTCCCTCCCGACGCTCACGACCTGGAGGGAGGTACTGTCAGGATTCTGCCCATATGTCCTTGCCTACCTCACCTCAGTCACCTGGCTCACCCAATCATTAAGATGGGTGGAAAGGCCTTAGCCACCCCTTCTTAAGATGAGCCCAGCCATGGCTACAGCCAGCCATTATTTTTTTCCAGCCACTGGCTAGAGAATGTTGAGCCAACCAATCTAAACTTGAGCCAGGCTCAGGCTGGCTCAATATAAGCCAATATGGCTATGGGTGGCTGCATTTTCTAGGCTCTGGCTTTAGCCACTTCCAGGACCCCAGATACCCCTACTGGGATCCATGAGGCTGAGCCAGTGGCTCAGCCATTAAGTGTAGCCACTGGCTGAGCCATTTGATTGAGCCAGTGGATGAGCCATCTGGCTAAGCCATGGAGTGTAGCCACCTGGCTAAGGCACAGAGTATAGCCACATTACCAAATTTGGCTTATCACCATCAATAACATCATGCAAATCAGGCACATTAATGGCATCATGATTGTCAGGTACACTATTTGATGGGTGATTGACTTTTGATCCACCACTATCAATGATGTCAGGCACATCATTTGATGGACAGATTATGGCCATCAAATGACATCATATTCATTTAGATAAGGGCAAACAATACTTGTTGCTCTCTATCTCTGTCAGTTCTTGCCCAATAAGGAAGGTTTTGGTATCATTAGAAAGCATTAGCTCAGGGCTTTCTAAATTTAGTGTGTCCATGCGAATCCAATGCTTCCACCACTGTCAGGACCTGGTTTAGCTTGATATTTGTGTTTTTTGTTGTATATTGTGTAAATACACACAGATGAGCAGCAGTATGGGATGAATGTTATGCTAGAGAATGAAGTCATGCATTATATACACTAATCCTGGGGGCCCTTACAGCATATTCTTCCTTTTTCAGTCATAGACTAATACAATTGTGTGTGGCACACAGGTTGTACAATACTCAAGCTGTGGTGCCCAGACAAGAGCATCTATGTTTTACAGATTATACCAGCCATTAATTGAGCTGTCTTCAGTGGGAAAGTAGAGTTATGACACCACAATGTCCAAGCAACACATAATACACCTCTTCCAAACAGAATAGGTAAAACTTGAGTATTTGGATATTTTTGGTGGCTGTGCATACTCCCACGCAAAATAGCTTTAGGAATTGTTAATGGAACATGAATCTGGGGATATTACAAAAGATTGCAAAGAAAACGGATCACACACTTGAAAGATATGGGAGAAACAGTCACTTTGCAACAAGACATTACAAAAGCACTATGAACAACTGTTCAAAGTTGGCCAAAACATGGTATACCCTCCATATCTTGGCGGTTCCTGATCTGTTTTCCTTCCTGTTTTTTTTTTTTTTTGATCTATTTCTTTCTCTTGTTCCATTTCCTATAAATAGTAACTTTCCCACAGCTGTCTTCCAACTGATTTAGCATGAAAACTGTTATTGTCAATGCAATTGTGCTTCTATCTCCTTGCTGTGCTTCCAGTTTCAAGTCTGGAGTGAAAGCACATGGTGGTACAGTGTATAAGGCATATAATCATTATTTACATCACTTAGATCCTCCAAGAGAGGCCTGGATCATTGGTGAGTTGGATATCATTGTGATGATTGTGGGGCTAATGAACAATTAGGGCAATTTGGCATTGATTTGAAAGGAATGGAGATGGGTGGGGCTGTCTATTTGATAGTATTTGTTGGCAGCCTTAAGTTCTACAAAGTAATTGGATCAAAAATTGTATATTACAAGCAAAAGGTAAGCTCACAAAGTGGGCATATCAGGTTGTTTGAATAGTTAACCTTATTATAGTGTGGGAATTGAATGGATTAGCAAAGCGCAAGAAGATATGAATAGCCCCAACTCAGAGCATTCTAATGATGCTAAAACCTTCCTTATCAGACAAGAACTGACAGAGATAGAGAGCAACAAGTATTGTTTGCCCTTATCTAAATGAATATGATGTCATTTGATGGCCATAATCTGTCCATCAAATGATGTGCCTGACATCATTGATAGTGGTGGATCAAAAGTCAATCACCCATCAAATAGTGTACTTGACAATCATGATGCCATTGATGGTGATAAGCCAAATTTGGTAATGTGGCTACACTCCATGGCTTAGCCAGTGGCTACACTTGATGGCTCAGCCAGGTGGCTTATCCACTGGCTCAATCAAGTGGCTGAGCCATCTGGCTCAATTAGGTGGCTCAGCCATCTGGCTCAATTAGGTGGCTCAGCCACATATTAATCAAGGGCCCCTGACACCCTGGCTACATATTGTGTAGCCTGGCTAAGGGTGGCTAGACAAATTGAGCTGTGGCTGAGGGTGGCTGGAAATATGGCTGGCTGAGCCATGCAAAATACCAGCCATGATGTCAATGGCCCAGCCAGTGGCTGGAAAAAAAAAAAGGCTGGCTGTAGCCATGGCTAGGCCCATCTTAAGAAGGGGTGGCTAAGGCCTTTCCACCCATCTTAATGATTGGGTGAGCCAGGTGACTGAGGTGCCTACCTTAGCCTCATCCGTACATACGCCCTCGCCTATTCTAGTCTTGCCCATATGATGGGCCCGCCTTCACGCCTCATCCACGCACCTCACCTGTCTGTCTCATCAGCCTCCCTGCTTATATATATATACTCGTCTCATCTACTCGGACTCCTTACATTCATCCTCTCTGTGTATCATCTTGGTATCATCGATATTCATATATCTATTTATCTCTTTTCTCATCGCCTGTGCAGCCCTCCTTGGTCATCTGTGTTTGATCCTCACACCATCCAAGGTGGGAATACCCAAAAGTGCTGGCTTTTCTCTTCTCTCCATCCAACCTCACCATCCCCATGGCATTACCAACATCACTTCATCACAGAAATGCACAGTCTTCACCTCAACAGTCTACCTTGATAACATCTTCAAGGAGTCCTGTGCCAAGCTGTCAAATGCAAAAGCACTTCCACATGTTCAGCTCCCACTCATTAACAACATCTGCTGCTGGCTGAAGTGGCCATGTATCATCACCTGTCCAGTGGTGGAGAAGCCCTTTCCATCTCTATCAAGCAGGTTCTGCAGGCCCCACTACTCCAATGCTGCCAGGGACTAATCTCCTTTCTGGTACAGTTATGAGCCTTAATAATGCAGTCCTTAATGCTGCCTTCTATTGGGTGTTATTGTTCACCAATCTTCCTGGTGTTGACGTGGTCCTTGGTGATGTTGGAGATACCATCTACACTATCCAGGCTACCATCACAGACTTGTTGTTGTCACAAATACTGCATTCACAGTTAGTAAGCATGTGGTCAAGCTTTTGAAAGAGTTGAAGGATGCTGCTTTGGAGGGCATCCATGAAGGTGTGGGGTTGTGTTCTTGCAAATGTCAGACATCATTGATGGGAGGTGAAAAGTGTCTTCTATATTGTACTACTAGTGGACCCCAGTGAGAATGTGATCCACAGCATCTGGCTGAGCCCTGCACAAATCTGCACATATCTGGATTTGACAGAAACTTGACAGAAGCATCACTTCTGTCAAGGATTGCAGTAGCATTGCAGCTGTTACCGGAAATGTCACATTTCTGCAATTTGCTGACCATTTGGTGGCATGTACCTGCATTGGTCAGAATGTTGCTGAAATATAGGGGGCAAGTGATTTGATGGCAGCAGACACAGTCAGTGAAGGGCAGGAGGGGGCAGAGCAATTCTGTATATAGCTGCATTCTTGTGTAGGTATGGTAGGACAAATATAACTATATTCTGTATCATTCTGTTTGTAGCTGCAGACAGTGGTATATGGGGGATTGATGGTACAGAACAATGCTGTAATGGTTGGGACAGTGCTGCAGTAAGCTGTGGGATATGGAAAATGCTGTAGCAAAAAGTGAGACAAATGTATGATGTGAGAATGACATGATGTAAAACAAGACAAACACAATGGAAAGCAAACATGAGAGCCATAAAATTGAGACAGCAGCAGAGAGACAAACTGGATTTTATTTATTTATTTATTTTATTTTAAAAATCAGCTTTTGTATTCTGGGGCACAGTGGCAGTCCGGTCACTAGCAGACATACAAAGAGAGTGTGAGTGTCACTAACTGAGCACTACAGCATTTATGAGACATAAGGGTTTGATGATTTGGAGACATCCAGCACTTGGGGTTTTACCCCCAACCAGCAGACAGACAACAAAAGGCCTAACGGCACTTGCAGATCGGAATATTGAATCAGCAGATCCATCCAGCCCAGTACCAGTCTGCCACAAGGTGTTATGGGCTCCCAGCGTGCTCCCTCACAGCCCACCAGAGTGGTGTCCCTCACGGTAACCACACTTAGGGCACCTCTCATCCGCAATCAGTTGTGAGGACTGATACGCCAGGGCACCTACCCAACTCCCTCCACACAAGATCTTTAACCAGCATAGGCCTGTTGGAAGACAATGCTCATGTCAACTCTATCTCTACAAAGAATACCTCCATTTCAAATGCTTTACTTATCTTCGATTGTTCTACAGAGAACAACCACCACCTTGTATTATTCCCATTATACTCGCACTTATTGTTCTCTTATCTCCATCTTATCTCCATTCACTGCTATTGTTCCCTACTTATGGAACATCTATTGTTCTGTCTTATTATTCCGCATATAGGTTATCTATTGTTCTCCACAGTATATAGTCCACACTGTAAGTGGGTGAGTCCCCATCAAACTCTCCCCACTTACAGGTGCGTACCTTGTATACCCTACTTACTTTCAATCTAACATTGAACTGTCCTCACTTACAGTGGGTCATACTTGCATCGTTTTACAAGACCAGTCCAGCCCAGGCAAGGCTGACAACTCTCATCCATCCTCCTGAGGGGCATACTGGAACCCAAAGGTGAAAGCCTTTGGATTATCCTCTAAGAACCAAAAGAGCTCCCAGACATAGCGGGGGTCCCAATCATACATTTGCAGTACTCTGTACTGTGTAAAGATATAGTGATGAGTTTGCACTGGATAGCTGCATTCACATTCATGATTGTCATGGCCTAATATGCAGAACCAGGAGTAATACTCTCTAGTAGGTGCATGGTTGAGAATGGCCCTGCACATACATGCATATAGCACATTACTCTCATTGACATGTCGGAGCCATACCCCCCCATTGGAGTATGTTGGATGGATTGGCTTCCCCTTGGGGTTGCGCAGCACCATGAACTGGTGCCCTAAGTAGTCTGGGTTGTGTTCCTGAGTAGCCCATGTGTCCAGTGCAGAGTCAGCAATGTGCTTGCACACGCTATTGAGAGATGTAGTGGGTCTCGGTCCTACAAGTTTAGGAGGGAGGCTTCACGGATCCCTAGATTGGCAGCCCTTCTAGTCATGGCCAAAGAGTCAGTAAATATCACAATCTGATCACAGTCTTCTAGGGCCATAGCCCTTCCAACCATCATACAAATTGCTAGGAGCTCACCATCGGATGACAGGACATGTCCTGCCACCATGACTTCTTTGCTCCGTTGGTTGACTAGACCTTCATATATGTAGGCTGCTGTCACATGTGCAGGGCCATACTCAATCATGCACTGACTGGCGAATATCACCAACAGTTAAACATTCGTAACCAAGACTCACATACAGTGGCTCACAAAACCTTTTCAATGTTTCACACTTTTGCAGAGGTTGGTTCATATCAGATGTAGTAAGCAAGATAAAATCCTGGATATATTCGTGAGAAAGGAATACAATGTTTTCTAACATCCTTACAAATTTGGCATTGATCGGATCATTTCCAGCGGAGCTATTACAGTTCAAAGAGGAACAACTCCTTGGAAAGGTTTTGTAACTTTTTATTTTTAGGTCACTCATTTAATGAAATCACATGACTTTGTTGAATACATTCAAATAAAACCAAATAAAATCATGTGATATAGGGTAAAGAGGGTATATAGACACAGTACATTGCACTACAACACCCCACAATCATTTCTTGCCCCACTATTCACCATGCACAGGCTCTCCTCCTTCCAGATCTCCCACATCCTCTTTCTGCTTGATTCTGGAGAGTCAGCAGCCTCTATCCACTGTACAACTGGCTATGACATTGCTACTATCAGTTGTCTTTGCTCTGAACATCGTCCTAACCTCTCCAAACCACTGGGTGGCCATCCTCATCTTCTCTCTACTGCCAGTATTTTCCATGCCAAGCGAGTTATTTGCATGGGAAAGGTCGACAATGCCACACAAGCTGCTATAATGCTTAGGAGACATTCCAGTAGGGGGTTCTCTACTCAAACATTGTGTCAGGAGTTGAAGGAAAGTGGTATGGTGCCTGTGGTGAAGAAGAAAAGACCTCAATTGCCAAAGAGGCACAAGAAGGATAGGCTGGAGTTTGCAGAACGGCATGCAGAGTGGACTCTGGAGGATTGGAAGAGGGTCATTTGGTCTGATGAGACTAAAATCAATTGTTTGGGGTCAGATGGGAGGAAATATGTGTGGAAAGAGCAGGGGGAGGGTCTGAATGATTGGCTGGTAGAAGGGACAGTAAAGTTTGGAGGATGGAATCTGATGATGTGGGGGTGTATGACATGGGATGGGGCTGGCTATGCCACCAAGATTGATGGGAAGATGGATGGAGAACTCTACACAGCAATCCTGGGGGATGAATTTATGCAGCCACTGGAATACTTTGGGTATGACAAGGAAGATGTCATTTTTCAACAGGACAACGACCCCAAACACACAAGCAAAGTGGCCAAAACTTGGTTCTCTGACAATGGTGTTGAAGTCCTGAAGTGGCCTGCACAGTCTCCTGACATCAATCCCATTGAACATCTGTGGAATTATATCAAGAGGCGCCTTGAGACCTATGAAGAACCACCTAGAAGTGTAAAGGAACTTTGGGAGAGAGTGGAGAAGGAGTGGAATGATATTCCAGTGGAGGAGTGTAGGAAATTGATTGAGAGTATGCCTAGAAGGCTTGCAGCAATTATCAGGGCCAAGGGAGGGTATACAAAGTACTGAACATTACCAGTAGTGTAGCAAAAATAAAAAGTTACAAAATCTTTCCAATGAGTTGTTCCTCTTTGAACTGTAATAGCTCCACTGAAAATAATCTGATCAATGCCAAATTTGGAAGGATGTTAGACAACATCTTATTCCTTTCTCACAAATATATCCAGGATTTTATCTTGCTTACTACATCTGATATTAACCAACCTCTGCAAAAGTGTGAAACATTGGAAAGGTTTTGTGAGCCACTGTAAATGTGAGTGTTGTTGTCTGATGCAAACTAGGCATCATATATTTACCTGGTGTGGAGTACTGGAGACCAATGATTGTGACCCCCACTACATCCAGAAGCTCATTCGGTTTTTAGAAAATAATGCAAAGACATTCGCCTTTGGGTTTGAATATGCCCCACAGGGGGCTGTACTTTACACTCCCCCATATGCCCTGCAGGATGTCCAGTAGACCAGTAAAATCCAGTAGAATCCAGTGGACATCTAGCAAATCCAGTGGATGTCCAGTCAATGTCCAGTAGAATCCAGTGAGATCCAGTGGTGTCCAGTGCAGCACTCAAACAGTCCAGTCAATGTCCAGTGGATTCCAGCTTGACTACTGGACATCCAGTGGACTTTGCAAATAGAAAGTATTTGCCAATGGTCAACTCCAAGGGGCCACCTCTAATGTGTCCATTAAAATCATGCCACCCTGCTGGGTGGAGGTTTTGATAGAATCACCTGGGAACAGCATTAATGGCTGGGTGGCTGGAGTTCTAAGTATCTCAAATTGTACATAACACAGCCACAAGAAGTATAAAAGCAATCTTCCATTGCATCTCCTTTCCTTGATTTAGATTTGTCCCATTTTATACTTTCCAATCTGTCTTGTTTTTCCTCCCTGCCAACTTTAGGGCCTGGGCTTGAGAACTTGGGCTACCCCCACTTTTCACACACAAGACTCAGCTCTACAATTGTATACTATTAAGCTTTCCTTGTTGACTTCTGGCAATGCATTGCCACACTGTTGCCACCTCCCACTGCACCATTCTTGCTCTCCAAGAGCCAAAGCTTGTTAAGCTGGATAACTTTAAGAAATATTGTTGTAGTGATCATCTTCTGTCTTTCAGTTTTATGTAGCCTCACTTCATTACAGGTGCAAAAATACAAGTATTTATAATGTAGACAGAGGATGCCAAGAAACAGACCAGTCAAATAAATAAAAAAGCCTGCACAGACTGGACATGCAAATACAAGTAAACAAATACAAACAGAATATTTTCCATATTTTTCACGATTTTTCCAGAATTAATGACACACAATGACACTACTTCAATATTTTGCACAGCCACATTGCACAGCCACATACCTAATATTGGCTGGAAACCATTGGATCTAAGGGGGTGGACATCCACTGGATATGTATCCTGGACAATCCAGTGAAATTTTGGCTGATACAGGACATTGACTGGACAACCACTGGACAATTTGAGCAAATTTGGCAGAGAAAGGCCAGTGAATGTCCACTGGATTCCCAAAGGCAAAATGGGGGAGTGTAAAGTACTCAGAAAACCTTGCTAACACATGCAAAAAAGTGGATGACTTCCATTGACAGCATCCTTTGGCACCATGACCACCAGACTATAAGCCAGCCTCAGTCATCAAGGATGATGAAGTGTAGAAGGGGGGTAATGTTGTAAACTCCATACAATCTCATATCTTTTCTTTTATCTTATTGTTATCACTCCATCTTATCCCTGACATCTTATCTCCCATTAGTCCTTCCTATTGTTTCCTTCTGCACTGCCACCCATCCCTTGTTCCACTTCCATTCTGCGCACTGCCTTACACTGCCATTCCATATTGCCTCCTACTTCTTGTGCTGTCTCATTACTGCCTTGGTTATTGTTCTCCACTGCTTTGTGCTGCCTTCTTGTTCTGTTCCTAGTTACACTGCCTTGGTTATTGTTCTTCACAGCACTTCCATTTCTGTTTACTTATCTCTGGGGTTTTACAGGCCCCAGGGTGGTGGGGACTGAGGTCTCACCTGTTCGGTTTTACAGGCGCCTCGATAGCCGAGTGGAGTTCGAACCTTGGCTCCCATTATCTAATCTATGTGTGGCACATGTCTGTCCTCTGCAGCCACCCTCGTTAATTAGTCTTGCTGAGCACGCATCCCATCCCTCCCTCCTGTGCCCCACTCCCACAATGTTCCTTCCTAGTTACACCCCCACACAACATTTTCTTGATCACCACTCATGTCCCTAGGCAAGTCCGTGTGAACTACTGTCCTTTGTGACTGGAGTTTTGTTCTCTGAGCACCCTCTGACTTGTCGTTCTCCGCACATGGCCACCCTCCCATGCTGGGATTCAGGGCCTGCGATACGGCAATGTGCTTCCATATTCGAAAGGCTGAGTGGAGCCAAACATGTTCCATTGAATGTCTAATTGGGGAAGTTGTTCTGTGTTCTTCCCACCCCCAAATCTTCGTACCTTTGGCCTTCCCCTTTGGTCTGGAAGTCCCTCTGGAAGTTGAGGGGCTATCTGTCAATATCTAAAATGTTCTCTGGGGCACTTCTCCCTAATTTATGATCCCTTAGGTACCTGGAAATGATGTCCATCCACACCTGCTCCTCCTACCCCCCAAAACTCCGCACCTCCACACTGGGATGTTTCCCCCTCTGCAGGTAGGCATTATCCATTTCTATTTGACCCATATACTCTTTTCAAACGCTCCTCACTAATTCCTGGTTTCACAGGGACTCTGAAATTGAACAACTTGATGCAGAACAAGGCCTACCTTCTGATACTCCCAAAAGCTCACACCTTCATCCTGACCGCTTTGCCCCTCAATTGGTTGGTGATTTCCATTTATGCTCTTTCTAAATATTAGCCTTTAGTGTCTCTTGCAAATCTCTGGTGCCTTAGGCGCCTGGAAATGGTGCGACTTTCATGCCTCCAGGACATGCTCCTCCTACCCCCTAAAACTCTGCACCTTTGTCCTGGGGTGCCTTCCCCACTTGAGGCCTGTACTAACCACTGGTATTACTTCTAATTATCTCCCTCATCTGCCGTTTGCTTATCCCTGGCTCTATAGGGCCCTAGGAATGGTGCATCTGTGGTATACTGCGGAACCTGCTCCTCCTGCCCCCCAAAACCTTTGCACCTTTGTTCTGGTCTTTTCCCTCCTCTTGAGACCAGAACTATCCACCTATATTACTTCTAATTTCCCTCTCAATCACTGTTCGCTAATCACTGGCCCCATTGGGCCTTAGGAAGGGTGCAACTGTGGTGCACTCTGGAATCTGTCCCTCCTACCCTCCTACCCTCCAAATCTTCGTCCTAGGCTACTCCCTCATGTGTAGAGTGGGTTCTGACTATTCATAGCTCATTTGAATGCCTTTCTAAAATGCTCTCCAGTAATTTCAGACCCCATAGTGACCTATGGAGTGAATAGTATTGATACAGCCCAATGTGGCCTCCTCCTCCTAACTCCCAAAGTTTCAATCTGGGACATCCATCCCGTAGAGCTTTCATGCTATATCTTATAACTTACACCAGTCAACATGCTGATGAGGCGAAAATGAAGGTAATATTAAAGATAGTGCTACTGTATGAAGAGGTAATTAAGTGCCCAGTTGAGCATGTTTACGAGCATCCCGCTCAGCCGGATTTCCATTCTTTCTGGCCCAACAGCACCCAGAGGCCTGGCAGATCTCATTTATGAGTAACTTGAGGCCCTGGCATGATCTGGGGTACTTGGCGATGAATTCATCATCATTGGCGTTGCACCTGGTAGAAGGTCAGATGAGCGCCTGGCACTGCCAACTTGGAGTTCCAAGTTCTGAGAGCTAATTAAAATTAAGTACTCACAATGCGAATGTGTTTCCAATAAGCTTTCACTGGCTATACTTCAAGCCAAAGAGCTTCCTCATTGGCCCAGTGTGCCATGTGCTCGGCCAGTCCTTCAACGGAAGGGGCAATCCACCACCACCTTCATTCCACTGTCAAACTACCGCCTTCCAAGCCTCTGGACCAGATGGGATGTCTGGAATAAAGAGGCCGCTTGGGATGGCAAAGGTTTTCAGAACCCAATGGCTCTGCAGAAGGGGAACTCGTTGAGGGGGAGCTGAACCGAGTGCTTGGGGGCTGCAATTCTGTGAGTTGGGTAAGTGGGGTAAGAGTGCTGCTGCCTTGTGACATGAAATGTGAAATTCCCATGTCGAGTGGTGCATGCTAGGGCACTTTAGGTCATGCAATAATGAAAAATGGGGTTACACTCACTGGAGAGTCACGCTGCTGAACGGCATTCTGAGCGATCATTGACTTCAGGTCGTCAAACCCACAGTTCATTGATGCCCGAAGGTCTAGAAGGTCTTCAGTATGCTGGAGCTGGGTTGTTGTATCTCCGTTGGAGTCTGTGGCCACAGGAGCCTTGGACCTTGTGTTTCAAGGGTGTAGTGCACTCTGATGTGAATTCTCCTGGGCATGAAGCAAGTCTACGACATAACAAATGATCATTTCAACCTGCCAAAAAAGGGTGAGTGGCAATGATGAACAGATTGAGTGTGGCACATACATTGTCCCCTTTGGCCCATCCACCCCACCATTGCATGGCATTCAGGGTCCATCGCCAACCCAAAGGGGGTCCATAAAGTGGTATTGGGCACGGCCACACTGAAACGAATGGGTGGTGTATACACACTCAATGCCGGCGCCTTTGGACATGGTGGCCAGGAGGTCCTGCAGGTAGTTGTAGCTCATGGGGCAGTCATGATGGACAAGGCCGTTGGGGGCGATGTATGGGAAAATGTAATCTGTGGGCTCAAACTCTTTGATATCGAGGAGGGTCTTCAGAAATTCGCACCACTTGTTGATATAATTATAGGCATCAATTTCTGGGGTCTCAGGCTGCTCGTAAATTTCGTATGATTGACCTAGCACCTGGTGCTTCTAATATCACAGAGAAAGCTGTTGCACAGCCTGCCAACCCATGTACCCATACCCAGTGAGAACATCACTGCTCTAAAGCCTAACCCACTGGTGAGCACTTTTGTACCCACTATTTGCTCACATTGATATGTTGACCAAGGGAGTCTCTTGAGCTGCCCCTGGCATAAAAGTTGCCCCTTTAAAGCCCAAAGGAGCTGTTCCATCCCATACTCCACCCATTCTGAGTCTCCCCAAGACTTCCAAGAAGTATATCAATTTGTGAGTTCATATTTTTGTGCCTTCCAAGTTGTCCATATCCATTATGATGAAATTAAACCCGCATATCAACAAGATCTGTAATATTGGGAAGGTTTCTGGGAAGAAGAACAGTGCAAGTCTGCCAAACTTTGTTCCACAGACTGTTCAATTTCCTAGGGCACACTGATGGTTGTAGTCATTGAGAAAATTAGGATTCTCATTGATGCTGAGTACATACAGGGATTTGATCTCTGCATTATGGGATTTGTATGTCTTTTACCCTTCATTCATTCACAGTTTCATCATTATAATATCCATTCTCCACAGAACTGCACTTGTTCCTATGTGGGTAGAGTCAAAGTGCAAAGTGAACCTAGATTTATGTACTAGTGAAGGGACAATTAGTGAGTTTTGGTGCCAGGTCTCTTGGAACTTGCTGTTTGTCAAGTCTGGTGATGTGAAGAAATTCAAGTTGGATTGGTATATCCTTGTCAAATATGACCCCACTGACAATGAAGACAGTGATGGCTTCAAGGTCCCTGTATGCAATCTTATCTCTGGCATTTCCATGGTACTCTCATTGACTGTCAACAGTCTTACTATCTCGGGCCCCTAAGCAGCCTCACATAACCACCATCAATGAAACTGACACAACAAACAATTACCCCACAAAGTCTGGCTGCAACCCCAATGGGGCAGCACCAGGAAAGAAGCCTCATCAGTCTTATCCTTTCACTTGCAGATCTCACATCTGATTCTCATTCCACAGAAATTTCACTGAGCAGGAGTACAGTGTTACAAGATGAACATCCCTGAGACTATGAGTGTGGAGTACATTGTGGACAAGTATGAATTTGGGTCTGAAAAGACTTTAGGGTGTGTGATTACTGCCCTTCTCACCATCACTGAGTGGCCTAACAAGATCCAAACACTTCCAAATGAGGATGGGCAGACAAATGTTCATCGCAAAGTGCTATTTCTACACCAGGTGTGGTTGAGTGTTTGAGGTTTTGAAGGAAGGAAACTTAGAGGAACTTCAGAAGGAGCTGCTCTGTGGGCACACCCTGAAGTGCACTGTGACGAAGTTCAAGCAGGATGCTCACACCAACAAGATATCTACCTATGGTATGCCCAGTTTGGCATCTTCTTGTGTATCTGGCACAGATCAAGCCAGGGAGAAGAATGAGGATCTGGTTGGACGGACTTGCAATACTTTAGCTCACTATTCACTCTTTGACTCTGAGAAGATTCAAGACACTGGGCTTCATTGATATTGAGGGTATCTCATATTCTAATTTATAACATGTTGGTCATGTTCACTGACATTGCCCCTTAGGAATTAATACTGCTGATAACCCTCACTGTACGAAGTCTGATGTGCTGCATTTTGTTTTGTTTGATCTCATGGTCCACAAGTGCATCAGACCTATGTCTGTTCTAACCAAGATTAACACCATCATTTACAGTGTCAACAGATCTTACAGCCTACATGCGCAATTGTGACAGAGGGCCCACTGCTAACAGGCGGCGCTCTCATAAAGAGATCCTTGCTGTGCACTGACTGATCACCAGAGGCCCTCCCATGGATATCAGCAGCTGATCACTTCCCGCTTGCTTGTGGTGCTCGACATGACATCCCTTGGATGCCCTGGGGATCTCCCAAGTGGGTTCTCCAGGGGATACTCAATTCGGGGACTTGGAGTTTTTTTTGTTGTGTTGGCCCCTTCCCACAGAGGCAATGGCTCAGCAACAGCTCGGCCCGCCTTAGTCAATGCTTCCTACTCTCAATCATAAGGCTCACCACATTGAGTCTGCACTTCTTACTCTCTCACCTTGTTCTCCACATTCAACATCACCCCCAAGTTCAAGGCAGGTCGCCCACTGGTGACAGTAAGTAAGTTTGTTCATTCTGTGATTTTATTTTCTTCACAGTGTACTGATACCTTTTGTTAGTTAAACTTCGGAACACTGGGTGGTTGTGGCAAGAGAGGGGTTTTGGGGTTGAGGGTGCCAGGTCATGAGTGTTTGGGGCTATGGGGGGAGTGGGAGTTCCAAGTGACATGGATCACAAGGTGAGTAGCCCCTGAATTTGCTGGTGGTCTACATTGTTGTGCTGACATATATGTCTTGTAGGGATTTACCATTTCAATATACAGATGTAGTGGAAGCCCTGTTATGGTGCAGCCCCCTCTCCAAGCCAGGTAGCAGCAATGCAGCATTGCTGTAGGACTACGGAAATGCATAGACCCATCATGTATATTAGTTTATCTGCCTAATCAATATTCAATACTGTGAACCAATGGATGAAACAGTGAGCGAATATACAACGGCGTGAGTGCCCACCCAAACTGATTATATAATCAGGCTAGATGTCACGTTACAGTGGAGGAGAACCTTTGGAGGTCCATTGCAGCTCTCTGGGGAGAGAGGTCTCCTTGGAGAGCCAGGGAGAGGCTATATGGCTTGTGAATGGATCGCCACCAGTTCATGGTGGAGATCCCTGGGAATATCCATGCACCATCACAATCAGAGTGTTGACGGATCTCTGATCCAACTTGGCATGTAGACAACAAGGCTCAAGCATCATAACCTTCTCTCAGCAGCACAAGTGTAACTTGGTCTGCACTAAGTTTGGGTTTGAACTGCTTGGCTCCATGGGCAGCAGTAAGCCTGGAGGGATTGAGGGAAACCCCCAAGGGGAAACAGAGGAGCTTGTTGACAATTCTGCCAGTGCCTAGGGTATATATTTATTGCTTTACCTCACTTTACCATACTGTAGCGGACTGTATGGAGGGGCCAGTCACACATCATGCCAGGTGTAGGTGGGGATTCTGTAGACAGACCACCTGCAACAGCAGCAAATGGTTCATTTACAAACCACTGCAGCAGTATGGTCAGTTTACAATCCACTGGAGAAGCTCAGCAGGTGCTTCCCTGCTTCTCGGACATTTGATGGGGCTTCTTGTGATGTCCCATCTAGGAAGTTCAATGTTTGAACATGCAACCCAAGTTATTTTTCATTCATGATGGCCCCCACATTCCCACATGGGTAGCTCCCTCCCACTGTGCATCCCACCCCTCCCTTCAGGGGGGGGGAGGGTCCCAGGGCCCCCGATGTGAGACTGTCAGTCACATATGTGGGGCCCCTGGGTTCCTTGCCACCGCTCATTGCAGGCTCAGCCCAAGGGCCTCAAATTAATAGACAGAGGGCCACATAGGTCATGCCAGGTGCAGCACATTTTAATAATACATTTTATTCAAGCCTGTTTGAGAATGTTTTCAAGACCCTGAAACATATAATTTGGTTTGTTTGATTTCGTGGACATACAGTGGTGTGTAACATATGGTTATAAATATGGTGCCTACTGAATTGGGAAAGGGACATCAATTACCAAGGCCGCCTGACAGCTACCAGGCATTTGTAAACGGACCACGCTGGTGTTGCAGTAGTTTTGTAAATAGACCAATGCTGGTGTTGCAAGGGTCCGTCTACAGCCCCCCTAACAAGTGGCGGCCTTTCGGTTGTCCCAAGTGTTTGTGTGTGTGTGCCTCTTGGTGCATTGCCCTGTAGTTCGTGCTTCACCATACCCACTGACAAGTTCTCGGACAGCGCACTTCACGTTCATGTATCTCCTGGTACTTGAAATCGAGTTGCACCTAGTGCCATCCTGTGGTGGTATATGATAAGGACCACCACTCCAGATTCCAGGGCATCATCACAAAAAAGGATCCAGAGACGGACACACTGTCTCGGAGATTGTATATTGCAAGGCGGCTAGCACAAGCTCAAGTAGTAACAAGCATCGGAAGATAAAAGATCGAGGGAGGGAGT
The DNA here is from genome assembly GCA_951394405.1 of Coprinellus micaceus. Taxonomy (NCBI): domain Eukaryota; kingdom Fungi; phylum Basidiomycota; class Agaricomycetes; order Agaricales; family Psathyrellaceae; genus Coprinellus; species Coprinellus micaceus. The sequence goes on from OX596345.1 coordinate 2,184,757, forward strand.
CAGAAGACTCGAGGTGGGTAAGCAAGAACAAGAAGGAATGGAATAAATAGAATGAAAAGGTGGAAGAGAAAGGGAAGGAAGGGTATTCATATATCGGACATTAGATTCTATCTGTACGTTCAGCAAAGATTCACCCACCCATCCATCTACGCCCCAGTCTGTCCGAGTATCGAGACATACACCAAGTCCCCGAGGGACTCACGCACCATGCCGATAGCTCTACAACTTCTCCACCGACACCGATGCACTCCTTACATCACCTTACAATCCTTATCCTCCGCCTTGGCGCCCTGAATCCCCATCTCGGCGAACGTCGCAGGGTGCTTGCCAGTCGGACGGGGCGTCTGCCCTGCGAGGCTGGTGTTCGGCGCCGCAAGCCCTGGGGTGTTGGCGTTGGCGGGGTTAGCAGTCGAGGGTGGATTGGCGGTGTTTGGGGGCGCTAAGGAGAATGTTGGTGTTAGCACGCAGAGAAGAGGGTTAGAAAACGGAGAACAGGATAACGACGCAAAACATCGAGCTCCGGGACGGCGTCAGAACTGAGTACGACGATGACGACGGCAACAACGTCAAGGCATAGACCGAACACCCCTATCGATGGAAAGAGGGTCGCCGTCGTTTAGTCATCGTTTGCCATCCGTTGCCGTCGTCGAACAAGGCCACAACCAACCCGTCGACCAGCAGAAACCCCCTCTTCTCTGCACCGCGTCTGCTCGACCCCCACCCGACGACGTGTCAGGCACCAAGGAGGAACAAAAAAACAGCACAGGATCAAAGTGGGAAAGCGAAAGAAACGAAAAACGCGAACACCGAACGAAATCAGAGGAAACGACCCAAGGCCAAGAGGAGGGATGAAAGACCACGAGCCCCTCCTGTCCAAACCAGCGTCGAACACCCCGGCAGACCTGATACTGTGCGGTGGGAAGACGAAAGGTAAAGGGTGGTGACGCTCGAAAACGAGGACGGAAGAAATGAGAAACGATTAGCACGATAAACACCCGCCCCAACCCTCGAGCACTGCATCGTCCACCAGTCGTGCCTACCAACCTCCACCCTCGTCCCCAGCAAGCGTCACCGAAACGACCGCCCAATCTTCGAACGAAACGAAAGCGTCAACCCAAAACCGAATCCCCAAAACCCAGCCAACTAGAAACCAAACGACCAAACGACCCCAACGAACGAACAAAAACCAAGCCAAACCAACTCACCTCCACTCCCCGGCACAGGCGGAACCCCATACTCCTCCACCCCAACCCTCAACTTCCCCATCCTCCCCGGACCAGGACTCGCCTTCCTCCCCGGACTCTGCGGGCGTCTGCCCCCCTGTCCTCCTCCTCCTCCTTGCCCTCCCTGCTGCCCTCCATACCCCCCTCCCCCTCCCCCTTGCTGATACCCTCCATACGACTGAACCCCCGACCCCTGACTCTCCGGCCTCGACTCCGTCCTCCCATACGTCCCCGCAGGAGCCGCACTATGCGGCGGCATCGGGTACGCACTCTGCGGCCTCGGACTCGCATACCCTCCTCCCCCTCCTCCTCCCGTCGTCCCAGGGAACTGACTCTGCGGCCTATTCTTCCCTGCACTCGGAGGTCTAGGTCCCGCACTCGGTGGACGGGGTCCGAAGCCCTGATGCGGCTGGGTATGGTTATGGTTATTCGTGCCGGCGGAGGGGGGGCGTGCGGAGACGGGTTGCGGGTTGCGTAGGAGGTCGAGGCGGGAGGGGCCGGTGGCTGTGGGCGTCGTAGGATAGGCTGAGGATGGGGTGGATGCGTATGAAGGTGCGGTGGAGGGTGTGTAAGACGACGGCGTCGCCGACTGAGGAGGTCGAGGGAGTGGGGGAGCTGTTCCCGTCTCGTCAGCACCAGGTTCTATACACAAAGACCAAGGAGAGAACGCACCTTGACCCTGAATCGCAGCACTATTCAACGGCTGATAAGTCGACATCGTGCTCTTCCTCACAAGCTCAACGACAGCTCTTGGGTCTCTCTGACCAGCCGCACGTTGCGGGGAAAGCGAAAGCGCAGCAAGTGCCGAAGTCGGCGGGGCGAGTGCTACAAGGACAATCAGCATCCAAGATCCGACGTAGGGTTAACCTCAAGCTCGAAGTCCATCCATCGATAGGGACGGAACCTCGGGAGAGAACCACCCCATCGATAGAACCCAAGACCCAAGCTCAAGCTCCCGAACCCAATCCAAGCTGGAAACTCACCATTCCCACTCCCCGGCACCGGCAAATTCCCCGCGAAACCCTGTGGCCCCGCCCCCGCACTCATCGCGACCTTCTGCGCCTCCGCGAGACTGGGGAACGTCTGGCCCTGGTACGGCGGGCTCATCGGTGTCTCCTCCGTGCGGCGCTGGGCCATCGTCCTTGTCCGCTCGACGCGTTGTTCGTGTACCCCTTTCGAGAGGCGGTGGGATTCGGCTGGGGGGAGGAAGGATGGTTAGCGTGGGATTCAAAGTGGGTTCAAGAGGATACGAAAGGAAGGGATAGGGTGGGGAGATGGTGAAAGGACGATGGGTAAGGAAGACAGATAAGGAAAGCGAAGGGGATCGACGGTCGAGGACAAAGTAAGGGGGAAGAACAGGGGCAGCGGAAAGACTAAAGAGAACCGAAGAATGGCGTGTAAAGTAGTATAGGATCGAGGGTTAGAATGATACGAAACGAAGGGATAGGGTGGGCGTGAAGGAGGCGGAGGGAAAGGTTGGGAGAAGGGGGAGAGAATAGATATAAGGGAAACGCGATAAGGAAGGGAAGAGAGACGATAACAAAGGGAGGCGGAAGAACAAAGGCAGAGCGGTCTAAAGAACCGGGGGAGATACAGTAGAATGGTGAAGGGAATGAGGATATCGAAGCGTAGGGAATACGAAAGAGACAAAGACAAAAACGCGATAAAACAAGCCATAAAAACAGCAAAAACGACTCACCACTCTCCCTCCCAAGAACATCCAGTCTCCCCCTCGCATCCACATTCCCCGCATTCGCCGCAAGGGTATAGTAGTGAACAGCGTCAGGCACGCTCACCGGCCTCCCAACTCCCACCTCCGCGTAGTACCCCATAGCGAAGTGTGCACTGGTGAGGTTTCGACTACTCGCCTTCTGCGCAAACGTCAACGCCAAGCCCTCGTCCTTCTCAAACCCCCCTCCCCCTCCCGCTCCTCCACCCCCTGGCTGACCACTCCCCCCCGCCGCCCCACAAAGGAACCACTTACTCAACGCCATATCCGCCTCCACCTCCCCCCCCTGACTCGCCAAACTATAATACTGCACACTCAACAACGGGTCAAAGTAAAACGGCGGATCCGCAAACTCATACGCATGCCCCAGCTTGTACTGCGCAGGCCCATAGTGCAGGTACGCCGCGCGCTCCAGGTGGTGCCGGCTCTCCAGGTGCGGGGAGCTCCCCAGGGGGATCAAGGGTGTAAGCGCCGTGGAGGGGTGTGTAGGCGGGGGCGGGTACGATGGGATGGACGATAAAGAGGCGAAGATGGCCGGAGCGATAGGGGCGATGGACGAAAACTCCGAAAGGAGGAGGAGGGAATACACATACGCAGGCTGCGGACACTCCAAACTCGCCAACACCGCCGCCCTCTGCAGAATCGGCAACGCCTTCCCCACATCCGCCTGCATCGTCAGCTGGCCCAGGAGCTGCGCCATCCCCAAGCGATACAAACAACTCTCCACCCCCAACTTCGCTCCGCGCTCAAAACAATCCTTCGCATGCTTCAAATCGCCAAAGGCCTCGTAGTCCCGCGCGAGGCGGTACCACGCGCCTGCGTACCCGCCCCGCGCCGCGGTCTCAAAGTCCCTGAACGCGCCTTTGGGGTTGAAGGGGAGGTGCTGCGGGAAGGCACCCGTACTCGCGAGCACCGCCCGCATGTACACCGCCTCCGCCTCGAAGCCCTGCATGCCCTGGTTGTTTCCCTGGTTATACGGCTGCCCATGCGGGTACGGGCTCGCGATGGCGAGGATAAGCGGGACGGCTGTGGACGCGAGGGTGACGATGTCGGGGTCGAGTGCGGAGGAGGGGAGTGCGCCTGTGATGGGGTCGCTGACGCTGGGGATGGGCTGCCCCACGGGGGTCGTCAACGCGAGGTGGAGGTGGTGCGCTCTGTCCACCAAGAAGAACACGTCCCTCGCCCACGTCACCTTCAAGTTCCCGTCCAACGCCGGGCTGGTGATGCTCGGCAACGCCTCCAGGAGGGTGGGCACGCTCGGGAGGGTGGCGGTCAGGCTGGTGGAGGTGGTGGACGAGGGCCGGTGGGTGGTAGACGATGCGTTCATGGAGCCTGCTGCTGGTGTGGGCGGGGCAGGCGGGGGCTGGGGGAAGGGCGAACGGGGCGCGGCGGTGAAAGCCCAGGGACTCCAATCCGATCCTGGGCCCGCTGCAGGGGCTGACATCGGGACCTGGACGTTCGCACCGAAGCTGGGGGCTGGCATCGCGTAGGAGCTGTACGTCGGGGGCTGTGTCGTCGTCTGAGTCTGAGGGTGAGAGGCACCACCCATGTTGTCGAGATCTGCTGCGGGGTTGTCTGTGCGGTGGGGACGCGGAGAGACGATGTGCGGGTCGTAGTGCGATGTCATGGCAGAGAGAGAAACAGAAGAAGCACTTTGATCAATCGATCAACTTTTAATCACCTCTTTGATCTTTCCTCCCTTCCCGCCTTTTAAAGAGAGCAAGGAGAGGCCTCTATCCCCGTCTCCACTGCGCCGCAGCTGCACCCCACATTTAAGCGCGTTCCGCCTCTAACCCTTAGGCGCGCGTCGGCCATTGGCCCCGACGCCACCGATCTTAGCGCCGGATACCGCACAACCGAACGCAAGACCTAGCCAAAAGACAAACCACCCATAATAACGGGCTCTTGGCACAGGGGTAGCGCGCACGCTTCGCATGCGTGAGGTCGTGGGTTCAAATCCCACAGTGTCCATTTTTGCTTCCATCCGTCTCTTCCCCTGCTTCCCATGTCGAGACTCATAACTATAAGTTCTTTTTTTCTCCCTGCCCCCTCACTCCTCTTCGATGTTCCCTATCTCGTTGAACGGAGCCGTTATCTACGGCAAGCCAGACGAGTCAACGCACCCCCGTCCAACTCACCCAGAATGAACCTCCTCAATGCTCTCTTCCGCCACCCATCCGGATCCCCCTCCCGCGCCGTCCCCTCGTCATGCACACCGCGCCCCAGCTAGCTCGTTCGCTTTGTCCCTCCGTCGACGACTCACGAAAAGTAATTCCGTGTATTCGTGCTTCAGCGAAGATCTAGAGTGGAAAAAATCAAGAGATTCCGTTGCTAAGAGATCGAGGCTCAGCGTTCGTTGACCTTGGAACAACCAGTGCAGACGGGTCCGATCCAACCAAGGAGGGCCATGTCTGACTCCGACCACACCAATCGTCTGTACGCAGACCATGGCATCCCGAGAGCTTGGAGCAAAGCAACCTCGCTACCCAGCTTCCAATGTCAACGAAGGCAACAAAAACACCACCCCCAGCCCCGGGGCCCGTTCCTCAGCTCAAACTTCAAAAAGGTTCGTCACCCCAATCCTCTCCTCAAAATCCCCTTCCAAAATTCAAACCGGTCCCCGTCCGCAGGAAGAAGACCAAAGCGCAAACACACGCCTCTTCGGCCCCACCCAACAGCGCTCCAACTTTCAACCCACCCCCGTTACCGAGGGCTATCCCAAAACGATTGCTTACCACGACTATCCGGGCAAGCCTCCCGTCTTGCCAACTTCAATACCCTCCCTCTCGTCCCAACCCCGCCCAGTCAACCTCCCCACCCTCCCTAGATCCGCTGCAAAGCCGCAACGTAGACTCTACGCTTGCTTTACGCCGACGACGATAGGCAAGAGCAAACCACACGGGTGCGGGCTACTTCTGTGTCGAAGGTTCAAGGAATCAGTCGTATGGTGAAGGGAGGAAGGAATCGGGCGTGGGGGATGTGCGGGGTGAGGGAAGGGGAGGTCGGTTGAGAAGGCGGTGAGGCGGAAGTGGTGGGCCGAGAAGGCGGAGGGAAAGGGCGAAGACCGTGGGCAGAAAAGGCGGGAAGCCAGACGGACTGTGTGGAGCGAAGGAGGCGGAGGTGGACGGAGAAAGCAAGAGGGAGGTGGTGGGTCGAGAAGGCGCAGGGGGATGAGGAGGGTGTTAGTAACGTTGGGCGACGGACGATGGGTGACCCAGGGTGCCCCCTGACGACTCATGTGAAAACGCGAGCGAGGGTCGAGGTGCACCCTCTATGCACGGTTTGCAATGAAGAGCACAGTAGGTACGTACAACACTCCTTGCTCGTTAACCACAACAAACTCTACATTCATGTAGGAAGAAACTGCCGACCACACGCAGACTTTAGTGAGCAATCCAAAGCTTCTCGTGCGCGGCCCGTGATAGAGAAGGCGCCGAGGGCCCTAGAGTGGCGAGTACCTACAACGGAGCAGGCGTCCTTGTCCACATCTGCGACGACCCACAGGGCGGATCACTCGTGGTTGTGCGTGGACTACGCACCGAGTGAGGGCCGGGGAACGTACCTATCATCGAGTAGCAGAGCCGTAAGGGAGCTGTGTCAATTCGATAAAAATGCCTGAAAAGGGGTGGCGAAGGAGACGAGTATACAAAGGCCAGTGGTTAGTCGACAGGAATCGGATATCTGACATACTATGGGGATATGAGAACAGGGGATGAAAGGATGTAAGTGAAGGACATTGATATTGAGTATGCGAAATTCAGAGACATATTCTGTAAGTCATGGTACCAAGAGCCGATAGTCCATAGAATGCGAAGCAAGAAAGTGAAAATAAGGGCCAAGACAGCTACTCGTCCGAACCAAAACCACCATGCAACACGGAGAGCGCCTCGGCCAACTCGGCCTCATACTCTGTGATGTTGTCCTGCAAATCTGCATAATCAGAACCATCTGCTGGATACAATGCAAGTGCCTCCTCAGCCAATGCTATTGCCTCCTGCAGATCCTCCACAGCCCCTCCGACCCTGAAACGGTCATAGAGATACAGCTGTTGGTTCCAGAGAGTATCCAGGCGCCATGGGTGGCCTTTGGGCTGGAGGACTAAAACTTCTTGCCCAAATTCAATCGCCTCATCCAAGTCACCCACAGATCCCAAGGTTGCCCCCTCCAAGTCCTGAGCATTAGACTCCGACAGCTTGAAGTGGGAGTGGAGAGAGCATGCTAAATTGTGGAGGGACGATGGTCTATCAGGGTGCCCTGATGGGTGGAGCTCAAGTGCCTGCCGGTGTAGCTGGATTGCCTCTTCCAAGTCCCCAGCATCTGCTGAAAGGTTGAAGCGGGAGTGGAGGGCGAGGGCTAAATTGTTGAGTGACCGTGATCGATCTGGGTGTCCTGATGGGCGGAGCTCAAGCGCCTGCCAGTGCAGCACAATTGCCTCCTCCAAGTCCCCAGCATCTGCTGACAGCTTGAAGCGGGTGTTGAGGGCATTGGCTAGATTGTTGAGCGACCATGATCTACTGGGGTGCCCTGATGGGCAGAGCTCAAGCACCTGCTGGTGCAGCGCAATGGCCTCCTCCAAGTCCCCAGCAGATGCCAACCAGTTAAAGCGGGTGTATAGTGATCCAGCCAGTCCATTGAGGGACCACCGACGATCTGGGTGATGTGCTGGGAGTAGCCCGAGTGCCTCCCTCTCCAGAGTAATGGCCTTTTGAAGGTCTTCATTAGTTCCCAACCGTTGAGCTCGGTTCCACAATGACACAGCAAGTGAGTGCGTATAATGGGCTTGATTGTCAATTTGAAAGGCATGGGCAACGTCAAGTGCATGCTGGCATACACGCACAGACTGGTGGATGGGTTCGGGGGAATCGGTAGTATCTGCTAGCTGCCTAAAAGTGTGTCCCAGAACACCCCAGTTCTCCGCATCGTTAGGGGTGACCTGGACAGCAACTTCCAAGCAGGGGATCTTGAAAACCACTGCATCTGTGGCTGTTGTGTCCAAAAGACCAGCCACGGCCTGCATCAACGAGGGTATATTGTCTCCCGAGGGTGGGGCAGAGGTGTAGTCCGGGTGCAGGGCCTTGAGGAAGAGAGGAGCCCACCGGCAGAGTTGGGCAAATGTCACTACACCTTCCAGGATTTCCGTCATGTTGGTGCGGATGGTCAGATTGTTCTGCTTCTCAGTTGGGTGCTTGAGAATTGCCACCTTGATGCGTCGAGACAGGCGCCGAAGTGAGTGCCATCGTTTCACTTTCTTCTCCAACTGGCTCAAGTCGGGCTCCACAGGTGGGCTACCTGCCACTATATGGTATGGCCAGAGCTTGACCCCATAGGTTGACTTCGGTGAGAGAGCGAGATCTTGAGAACCAGCTGGGATCTGTGCAACAGCTCCCAGACATGCTATGCCAAGTCGCAGGTGGAAGGGGGGAAGTGATATAGGAAAGGCAATCCCTGCTGGTGTCGAGGTGCTTGTGAGGTATTCGGTGAAGGAGGCGTGGAACAACTTAGAGGCGGGGTAGACCGTGGTGAGAGAATCAGCCGGATAGCGGATTTGCAAGACTTTGAGGTCTGACATCATGCTCGTCACGGCTCGAGCATCCATCCCACACAAGAGGGAGAAGGCGTCAACAGAGACCGGCTCTTGCAACACCAATAGAAATCCAAGCAAATCCCTGACGGCCTCCTTGTCATCAGGTTCGGGGAAAAGCATCCCGATGGCATCGAAGTACAGCTTGGCGAGAATATGGCCCTCTCCGACACTGTGGCGGTGGAGGAGGATGGCAGAGAGTGTGTCGTGAGGGTTAGCTCGAGGCCTTTCGAGCAGGGAACACACATTTGCGATCCAAATAAACAGTCCGCCGGCCATCTCTGCAAGGTTCAGGACCTCTTGGTCTCCCGGCTTTCGTCCAAACGGCCACTTGATATTTTCAAACCGTGCGTTGAGGTACCGTTGCATGACCTCCACGGAGACAGGCAGGAGGTGGTGGGGTCGAATCGATATTCCCTTGAAGCGTTCGGGCCTGGGCTCTGACCGACCAAGGACGACGAACCGAATGAGGGAGGAGAGGGAAGAGAGGGGTGTGAGCTCCGAGATGAACTGGTAATGGGACCTCCATTCATCAGCAGCGTCCATGACCACGATGAGAGGGTACTGGAGTTGGAGAGCTTGGAGCGGATTGCGAATGAACATCTCCACGAGGACCGGTAGCGAGGCTCCGTGACACTGACGGACTGCTTCAGCGATCATCGGGATCGCATTGTGGTGGATCCTCCCGATTTCGCCACCGATCAACCGAATGACGGTCTCGGGACCCCAAGTGTCGGTTGGGAGTACACTGAGAAAGACTGAAGCGGCGAGTCGATTGTGCGATCGTAAGTCGTGCTTGAGCTGACGAGCCAGGGTTGACTTCCCCGTCCCTGCAGGCCCGTCCACCCACAGTATCAGCTCTTTTGCCTCAAGGTCACCGGCCCAACCCCGTATTCTCTGTATGTCCTCGTCGCGACTGTCCTCAAGGTAGTCGTTCCATTGGTTGCTTGTGTCTGGGTGCCTTGGTAGGCTGTCCAGTAACACGAAATCTGGAGGGAAGAAAACGTTTCGAAAGGATACCCCCATCCCATTTCAGACTGGAGCTCACCCTCGTGCGCCACCAGCTTCACGATATCCGCCCGCTGGATTGTGGTGACCGGGGCATTGTACGTATTTGCAGTGTTGCCTAATCACACACTATGTCAGCCACTGCCTTATCCCACCAAGCCCGACGAAACGCGCCCAGTCAACCTGCAGCAAAGGGAAGGTAATACTCACTGGTATGACCATAGTTGTGATGAGAGTTGTCCTGTACCAGGACGTGCACTTCTCCTCGCGTAGCGGAAATAACTTCTCCGACCATTCTCGGACTCCGCGCCCCCGGCAGTATGGAGGTGCCCTAGCCGATGTCTGGAGAGAAGGCCACGCCACGGGCGCTAACCACAGTGAGGGGGACAGCTACTCGGGGCTCACTGCACCAAGTGGAACGTGCCAGTTGTCGGCGGCGTTGAAGATTGTGACCAGCTTGATGGGTCGTTTATCGTCGTCGTAGGTGAACGAATGCTCTACTTGCTGTAGTGGTAGGAGTTCCGAGAGATGAAGATCGTAGTAGGAGAAGAGCTGGAACGGTGCCTTCTGTCGTGATTGCTGTGAAGCACAATCACCGATCTTCCTCCAGCTCCCATATTTGGACGAGGTTCGATTGACAGCTTCGACCGAGGCGATGAACGGGATGGTAAGCTATGCACAGGAACGGGAACAGGGTGCAGTCATTGCATAAAATGGGAGTGTAGATATTTGGTCTCATTACATTGCGTTCAATGGCTTTGAAATCGCGGGTCGTGCTGATCGAGCTACATGTGGCACGGGCGCTTAATCATGGCCAATACACCTGTGTTCGGACTTTGAGGGGGTCATTTCCAACTCACAATACGCGCTCCGCCATCCCTCGACTGCGTTTACATTCCCTCCCTCGCCTGTGTTTCATCCCTTGCCCATACGGTACCATCCATGGTCAGCCTACACGGGGAGTAGGCACAAGTCGACTGTGCTCTGTTCGGGAAGTGCAGGACCCCGCTCCATTCGCTTATCTCCATCCACACCCTCATAGGAGGAGCAGCAGAAGCACGTTTTCCCCCGTACGTGAGCTCGAGCTTGAGGGCACCCATTGGTGGAATGTCGTCATTGGGGGATCGCTCTGTTTGATTCGGTATGAACAAAGGGAGTATGTCCCCAGCTCTCCAGTGCCGAAGGGGAAAGGGGGATTATGGGGGTAGATCGGGGCGATTCGAGGTACCAGGGGATGTCCGAGATACGGGTGGCTTGCGGTGTGGCGAAGGGGGACGTGAGTACGGAAGGGGCGGTGGTCGAACAAGCCTGCATGCATAGATTGGGTCAGCACAGGGTCAAGACTGGGATTATGGGAACAAGGCGAATGAGAAGAAAGGTAGGCAGGTTCAAAGGAGAATCAAGAAGGGACGTGATTACTTACCATTCTCATTCCCTTGCGCAGGTTTCAAATTGATGCGAAATTTCTCTTTAACGCCTCCGGCTACGCTTCAGCGCCTTCCAAAGAATGGCGAGACCACCGGCGCTCCCCTTCACGCCGTATACCCTGGCGCGGGTGGGTCTATCATTCCAATTGTCATGCTCTACGCATTGTCTGTCTCCCCGTCTCAAAGGCGGGACTGGAAGATGAATGTTAGTACCAGGTAGTGAAAACAGAGCGGGAGACAGAGACGTACCTATGCTACGTATACATATACTCAACGGATCGGTGTAGATCTCGTTCAGCCTTCACGTTCCTGGCTTGGGCAACGACGTCGTCGATGGCTGCGCTCCGTCGAGGGAAAACGATGCTCCGTAGAAGACCGGTGTAAGGCGGCGTAAAGGCATGGCAAAGGTAGGAGTACCGTTCTTCCCGAACCTTCCCCTGTGACGGTCGCCCCCAGTCGACGTACATGACGACGCCGTACCTCGCCCTCCTAGTCGTCTGGTAGCCGATCGAGAGGGGATTTATCGAATTGCGCGGACCCATAGTGGGGATGTGGCTCGCGTTCGAGGTGGGGAGGGGTTGGCTTGCAGAGTCGGGCGGGTCCTTTGGGCAAACGAGAAGTCGTTTAGTTGAACTGGGGAGGGAAGGAGACAGATTGATGGTGGGCTGGACAAGAGAAAGGCGGGGCGGCCCGACGGATTGGTAGTGCGAGGATAACCTGAGTTTTGCAGAGGAGGGTTCGGGGTGTGCTTGATCCGCTTGCTTGAGTTGCTGCGCTCCCAGGGTTTGTATCACGATCCATCCAGTCAGGGAAGGGTTCGAGGGCGAGTTTTGCCTCGACTCAATGGGATCGTCGAGTGGGCGAGTTCCCTGGGACGCCGAACCAACCGATGTCGAGCCCAATGTTATTTGAAGGTTTTGTTCAGCGGGGTCAGATGACGGGGATGGGGGGGTGGGTGCTGCACGAGGGGTTCTATGCCTTGAGCGAGGGCGTGGACGAGGGGGGTCTTTGTGGCGGCTGGCAGGGAACGGCGGTCGTGGTATGTAGAAGAGGAGGCGGCAGACACGATAAGGAAGGGTTGCAGGTCCCGGTTGTCTTGAGTTTCGTGTCCAGTGTGGGGTGCACCAAGCTGGGGGTGCTTTCGAACTAGGTTAAAGTCCTAGAATAACGTTGAGGGGTATTGGAATGAAACGGAGATAATTTCCAACATGCCTGTTACCAAGTATCGGAAACATCGACAGACGCAGGTCCTTCCTGCTTAGATGCTTCGATTTGAGGTCTCCGTTCAGCCCGTGCACTCCTGTCGCAATAGCTGCTATTCGGCTCGAACCACCATGAGCGAGTTGTCAACCCATCTGTAGCGATAATCCGGTGAAAACAGCGCTTGCAGGCCAGCGTGGTTATTTCGTGAACGAAATCGGGCCAGAGGGGGGGAGGGGGAGTATACCGCAGAATAGGGTCAAAGTATGGGGGTATCCTATCCAAAGTAGCGGAGGCAGGTTGTGGTGCAGGTAGCGAAGAAACATTCGAACAAACGCGAACACTGGTTGGGCATGAAGGTGGCTGTGCTGACCCTAACCCCACAAGCAGAGGAGATCTGCAGCAATCTCGCAGTTCCAGTGCCAGTGCGAGACTACCGTTCTGGCGATTACAGCATTCTGGCCAGTTAATTGACCCCTGCTTTCGAGTCCATTTTTCGGAACTAGCAAGCGAAACTGCGTGGACGGCAATCCAAGCAATTCCGATGGGTTCGGAATCATAGGCGCCCATGACTCAGCAACGATAAGATAAGATTATCGTCGCAATTATCGTCCCTGCACAAACTTTCAGGACCATCGCCTTACTCACCTCCGCTTTAGCACTTGCCGGAACAGACTCCCACAAGGAAACAAAGCATGTTTTCTGTTGGATTGACGCACCTCTTCCGTGAGGTGAGCAGGGCAAAACTCTCGAACCGGGTATATTCAAACCTCAGCCTAATATCCTACCGCTTCTTGACGTTGCATACGCCTCGAGCGTTGCCCCTTCGATACAGACACTTTCGCGACAGTTAATTAAACAGAATTGGGCATTCCAAATATATGCGAGCTGCATAAGGTCTGCCTAACGCTATGTGACCTCCGGGCAGCATGTCACAAAGCTTCGAGTTCCAAGCCTCAGAAAAGGCACACCGATCGCGAACTGCCCAACGGCCCGCACCCTCCTCGATTTGGCGTGGGTGAGCCAGCCAGCGTCGAGTTACGAAAAGGCGGAGATGAAGAAACATGAGGTGAACGGAGGAGGGGTGATGTCCAAGTTGGGACGAGGTGCTGCTACCTTGGGGGAATTGGCTGAAGAGTTGATTGAAAAGAAGTGCTTGACAAAGTCGTAGAGTTCCTTCAAAGCTCGGGACGGTTGCGTTGACCTAGCTCAACGAAGACCTCCCAGTGGTTCAAGCACCAGCCTGCGTGCGTGCCACCGCCTGTGTGTCGACTCCACGCCTTCAAACAATATACATATAGGCTAAGGGTCGATTATAGGAAGGCGAGGACCTCTGCCCCCCGTCACAAAGAACGCCCGCAGCGATAAATCGAACGGCGTCACAGGTTCTCTAAGGTCCACTGCAAGTCCCCTCGAATACGGGGGATCGAACGCAGTTAATGGGGGCGTTTAGAACGTCCCCGGATTCGCAGTGGAGGTGATCTATTCGCTAGTCGATGCTTCGCACAGCGTCCCCTATTCCCGACCCTCGCTGCCGATGGACCCCCCACTCGTCCTCCCCGTGATACCACACCCCCCGAGCCAACACAGTCCTGCTCAGGAGTTTGATGTGAATCCCATCCCACCACAGCCCACGCTCCCGGGACCACCTTCGTCGCCTGCGTTTTCCTCTCCCTCCCTTGCCTATGATTCCCATCCGTCCCAACCCCACCACAACACCCATCGTCAGCCTACACGGTTGACGTACGCAGAATTCAATTCTGCCCAGTCGGAGAAACAGAAAGCCATGCCCGAACTCGACTACCCGAATACCCACGCCCACCCGTTCACCCATCCCACCCCCGCTGTTCTATCAACGGCAATCGCCAGAATCACCAGATGCTCCTCCCCGTCCTCGGGTGGTATCGGGGACGTTGAGGCCCGCATAACGCCGTATTTTGGGGCGTTGCGCTACGGAACTGTGCTGTGTAGCTGTTGAGCTGGATCGAGGAATGTACCAAGGGTAGACGAAGGTCGTCCCCTGCTGTTCCGTGTCGAGGGGGGAGAGGGCTATGATCGTTGACTTGGCCAATCGATGAGGGGGACTACAAACTGCGAGGGTATTCGGTGATCCCGCTGAGGATCGACATGCTGAGGGCGACGACGGTTAATCCCGCCTGTGACTAGCGTGGTAACAGTGGGAGAGGTTCTATCCTCGTTGTGCTCCGATACACGAGCTCGACGGCGGGGTTGCCTCGGTGCTGGGTTGTGGATGTGCCTGGAGGGACGAGCGGGGCGATGAGCGTCGAAGGCGTGCATGTGGCAGTTGGGGCGGTGGTTGAACGAAGGTGACGACTGTTTGGTTAGCAGGGATTAATACGGGCGATTGGTGATAGGAAGGTGTACAAGAAGTGTGGAACTGATGGAAAATGGGTGAAGCAGAGATGTAACCGCTTACCGAGTCCGTTCCCTAGCTCCCCAACAGCCCGTTTACGGGCATTTATTACAAGATCAAGACCGCCAGTGTTACCCCTTCGCGCCGTTAACCGCGGTGTGCATGAGTCAACCGTCCCGAACGTCGCGTTCGACTCGTCGTAGGGGCCCGTCGTGAGAGGGGTAGAGCTGTGAGGCGAGCGTGAGTACTGGGGGCCTCAAGGTACGAGCCGACGATCAAGGCTTACCGTTGCGACTCACAAACCTGCTCAGAGCATTGGTGGGTGCTTTCCAGCCTTCGCATTCCGACCCTAGGCGGGCAGGTTACTGCCGACGGGTGTAGTCCAACAAGGGATAGCGACCTTTGGGGTCGAACCTGTCATGGGGTGCGTCGGTGTGAAGTGGCATGAGGGCTTGGCGAAGGCAAGGTCTTCGTCTTCTCGAACCTTCCTCATGTGAGTGACGCTCTTGTGCGATGCCCTCTCTAATTCCAGGGTGTTGAATGCAGGGGAGGGGTTCGAGATAAGCCCCCAAGCTTCTCGAGGTACGTGGACCCGCGCTAGGGATGTGGTCGGCGTTCATGACGACATTGAGGCTCGTGGTGGGAAGAGGATCCGAGGGAAGTCAAGGGCGGATCGCTTGGAAAGCCGAAAGGTCGAGAAGAGGAACTAGTGAAGAGCGAGAAATTGACGGAGGCGAAGTCGTGTCAGGGACGTGGAGCGGGTGAAGTCGATGAATAGGACGGATTGGAGTGTACGAGGATGGTTCTGCAGCGGAGGTTTGGTAGTGGGCTTCTCTCTCGCATCACTGTCTGGCCGAAGACTTGTATTCCGGGTGCCGGTTCAACAGGCCTCGCGGTAGGCTATCTCTCGTCGACCTCACAGCAGCACGGCAAGCGGTAGAGACGGTTCGAGGGTGTGTATAGTAGCGTCCGTGGGCTTAGCGCATGTAGTAACCTTGAGGTCGCAGGAAGTAGTATCTGGGAAAAGCGCAAATTCATCGACGCAGACTCGGCGAGTGATGTCAACTGTTGTCTCACGCACGCCCAACCCACCCCCCTGTTTCCGGAACACGTCAAAGCAAGCGCCCACTGCCGCGCGGTGCACCACGAGGCAAACCATATTTGACGAATCCTTCCGCAGTAGCTCCGAGGTTGAAACCAAGATCGATTTTTAGACTCTTTCCCTGCAGTCATACATCTCTGCCCCCTTCCTCCCGCGACTTTCAACGCCAACGTAATCCACACGCGTGCGGATATTCGGGGCGTCTCCAGCTATGAGCGCAGAGCGGCGAGTTCTCGTGTGCCATCGCCGTTGTCGTCCAGCTGAATCTATCTCCAGAGGTTCTCCTAGTCCATGGTCCGACGGATACAGGGAAAGGTACGCCTTGAAATCGCGATATGTCGCTTGACCTTTAGACCAATGACATTCCCAGCCGATTCTACCTGACAGGTACTCAAAGGCTATTCACCTGCATTCAATCCCAAGCTGACCTCAGTATCTTGAGACATTGTTGTCGAGTATGCCGAAGGCCGCAATAGCGACGTACCGGTTATCAAGATTTCCGAGCTGTGCATCTTCGGACTCATGCAGTTAGGGGAAGCAGAGGGTTCTTTAGAAGAGGATGACCCAATGAGAGAAGAGAACGGGGGCGATGGGCTAGTAGTGGGGGGAGAGGGCAATCCGTTGGAAGAAGAAGCAGAGGAGCAGGGCGATCAGTTCGATGGGGGAGGAGAAGGTTATCCGTTAGCAGAAGAAGGTGAAGGTGATCCGTTGGAAGACGATGGTATATTCTTCTCGCTGTGTGAAACCTCCCCTCAAAGATGGATAATAGATGGCCCTCTTGACTTGTGAGATATTTCCATATTACGGGAGAGCCTGACTGATTGGTACGATGGCAAAGGTTCCTACAGCCCGGGAAGATTGACTGTGTAGTGAGCGGCGAAGCTGGGGAGGAAATCGGATATGCGCATCTGGACTGGGAAGCTGTATTGCCGAACGAGAGTAAGCACTTCACGGATGCGAAATGGACTACGACATTGAATCGCTGTGTGGCAGGGATCAGCACCCCACTCACAACCCGCGACACCCAGTTGAAGCTTCTCATCGCATGGAGCATAATGGAAGTTCCTTTCGAAGGCGGGGTAGAAGGCGGGTGCATCTCGCTCATATTCAAGCCATATTTAAACTCAAAGTATTGTCACAGATTTATCGGTCGAAACCCAACTTGAGGACGCAGACAACCTTTACCAGAGATTCAAGCGCACGGGACACCTCACCGACATATCCGATGCGATTCGGACAATTCGCAGAGTAATGGAAAACACTGCCGACGATGATCTGGATTTCCCGTCCATATCAAACAATTTGGGAGTTTTTCTTATGTGCCGGTTCGACCACACTGGAAATCTTGAGGACCTCGTTGAAGCGATCAAAGCTCAGACGGGAGTCATAGACCGCACTCCTGAGGGGGATGCAGACCTACCCAGCTGTCTCATTAACCTTGGAAACTTGCTCCGGCGTCGCTTCAAACACACTGCCAATCTCGACGACGTCTCCGAAGCGATCAGAGTGCAGACGCGAGCTGTAAACCTCACTCCTCAAGGCCATCCGAACCTATCTGGAAGGCTCACCAGTCTCGGGAACTCTTTCCTACTGCGCTTCAAATTGACGGGAGAGTTCCTCGACATTGCTGAGGCGATCAGGGTGCAGACTCAAGCTGTAGATCTTGCTCCCGAAGAACATGAGGATCTACCAATGATGCTGAGCAACCTGGGAAATTCGTTCCGCACGTCCTTCGAGCGCACAGGCAATCTCCAGGATGTCACTGAAGCGATCAGAGTTCAGACGCGAGCCGTAGACCTCATTGCTGACGAACACACGGGTCGACCCATCTACCTCACCGGCCTTGGGAAATCGCTCCTATGTCGCTTCCAGCGCACAGGAAATCTCGAAGACCTCGCTGAGGCGATCAGAGTGCAGATGCAGGCCATAGACCTCACTCCGGAAGGGCATGCAGCACTACCTGGCAGGCTCACCAACATTGGGGTTTCATTCCTACGTCGCTTTGAGCGCACGGGCGATCTCCAGGACATCTCAGAATCAATCAGGGTGCAGATGCGAGCCGTAGACCTCGCCTCTGAGGGGGGTGCAGATTTCCATGGCTTGCTCAACAACCTTGGAAACTCGCTCCTCGGCCGCTTTGAGCGCACGGGTGATCTCCAGGACATCTCTGAAGCGATCCGGGTGCAGACCCAAGCTGTAGCCCTCATGCCAGAGGGGCATGCAGGCCTTCCCAACTGCCTCACTAACCTAGGAAATTCGTTTCAGAGTCGCTTTGAGCGCATCGGCCATCTCCAGGACATTGCTGAAGCAATCAGGTTGCACACACAAGCCATAGACCTCGCTCCTGAAGGGCATGCCAATCTATCTGGCTGGTTCAACAACCTCGGGCTCTCCTTTATATGTCGCTTTGAGCGCACGGGCGGCCTCCAGGACCTTGCTGAAGCGATCAGAGTGCAGATGCGAGCTGTAGCCCTTGCTCCCGAAGGGCACGCCGATCTGCCTGGTTGGCTCTCAAACCTTGGACACTCGTCCTTCCGCCGCTTCCTGCGCACCGGCAATCTCGAAGACCTTTCTGAAGCCATCAGAGTGCAGAACCAAGCCGTAGACCTTGCTCCCGACGGGGATGCAGATTTACCTGCATGGCTAACCAACCTCGGAAACTCGCTCCTGAATCGCTTCCAGCGAACGGGTGATTCTCAGGACATTGCCGACGCAATCAGGGTGCAAAAAAAGGCTATAGATCTCGCTCCTGAAGGGCATGCATATCTACCTCGCTTGCTCACCAACCACGGAAACTCGTTCCTCCATCGCTTCAAGCGCACGGGAGTCCTGCAGGACATCTCTGAAGCCATCAAACTGCAGGCACAAGCCGTGAACCTTGCTCCCGAGGGACATCCCGACCTGTCTGGCTGGCTCTGCAACCTCGGAAGGTTATTCCGACGTCGCTTCAAGCGCACGGGCAATTTCGAGGATTTTTCAGAAGCCATTAGATTGCTGACCCAAGCCGTTGACCTCACTCCGGAAGAGCACACAAGCCTCCCTATCTGGCTCTATAACCTTGCAGGTGCTTGGCACCAAAGGTTCATCTCAAGCAACCTCCCAGAGCATTTGGAGGAAGCCCTTCGTCATTATAAATCTGCAGCAACCTTCGGCCTGGGCAGTCCACACACCAAGGTTAAAGCAGCAACTCGATGGGCGCGGCTCTTGAATCAATACCGGCCCCTGGACGCGGATGCCCTCAATGCTTTCAGGACTGCAATAAATCTACTCGCGTTAATTGTAGGCCTTGAAGAAACAATCCAGCGCCGCTACGCCATCATCCAAGAATACAAAGACTTACCCCTCAAGGCCTCTACTGTCGCATTCCGCCTCGGGCGCCCAGATCTCGCGCTTGAGTGGTTGGAGCATGGTCGGTGCCTTGTATGGGGTCAACAAAGCCAACTGCACACGCCTCTTGACGAGCTCAGGGCCAAGAATAGCGAACTTGCTGAACGACTAATGGACGTTTCAAAGCAGCTCGAAGATGCAGGGTCGTCACGTCGACACTCAGGAAGCTCTACGTGCCTATCGGAGAAGGCGTCCTTGGAGGATGAGGCCGCCGTCCATGTGCGGCTTGCGGGAATGTGGGAAGACCTGCTCACAGAAGCCAGGGCCATCCCTGGATTTGAAACCTTTCTCCAACCACTCCAATGTTCAACCATATTGCAACATCTCCCAGAATCTGGGGCCATCGTGGCAATCAATGTCCACGAGGACCGCTGTGATGCGATCGCTCTATCCGCCAAGTCCAATAAACCACTCCACATCCCTCTTCCCGGTTTCAACCTGAAGAAGGCTAAGGAGCATCAAGATACACTGGATAAGCAGCTGCATCGTCATCAACTGCGCGCTCGCGACCCTGGGTGGAGCTTGGGAGGGGACTCTGGGAGGGCGCTCGGACGGCTTCCACCACGGAAGAAAGCAGACGGCCGTCCTGTGCACCTTGTTCTAGGGGAGCTGTGGAACGACGTTGTCAAGCCGATATTAAATGCCCTTGCGCTTCTAGTCAGTGCCCCGTTTACTAGCCCATATTAGGGCACTGCTAACCTGTTTCACAGAAACAGGACGATGCCAGCAAGGAGACGCTTCCAAGAATTTGGTGGTGCCCGACCGGCGTTCTGTCTTTCCTCCCCCTCCATGCTGCAGGAGTTTACAAGGGCTCAGATCCACAGAACGTGATGGACTACGTGGTGTCCTCATATACACCAACGATCACCACGCTCACCCAGAGAGTTATGCATGATCGTCCTATCGATGTGGAACGGTCAGGTCTCTTTCTGACGTGCCAACCGAAGGCACCTGGTGCAGTCCCGATTCCGGGCACAATTAACGAAGTCCTCTCGATATCCGAGCGTGCTACAAAACGTAGGATAAGGTCGCTGAAGCTCGAAGGCGATGCTGTTGGTCCCGACCAATGCCTCGAGCATATGGAGGAATTCAGTAGCATTCACTTGGCTTGCCATGCCTCCCAAAATGTGTCCGACCCTCTCCAAAGTCGATTCCTCTTCCACAAAGGGGAGCTCAACCTCGGTGCCATCATGCGGAAGAACCTCAAGAATTCTGACCTCGCGTTCCTGTCAGCATGCAAGACTAGCACTGGAGAAGCGAAAATTCCCGACGAAGCTGTTCACCTCGCAGCTGGTATGCTCGCCGCTGGGTATCGTCGAGTTATCGCAACGATGTGGTCGATTAGCGATAGACACGCGCCTGCGCTCGCGACAGACTTCTACGAGTATCTCTGGACCTGCAAGGGAGAGGGTAGTTTGACTCAATTCGATGGTTCGCTGTCTGCGTATGCACTGCATCACGCCATACAGCAACTTAGGAAACGCCTCGACACTTCGGATAACTCACTCCTCGCCTGGGTTCCTTACGTTCACTTTGGTTACTGATCGTCGGGTGTATCATTCCCCCTCCTCACCTTATATGCCTTGCATCCCAATGGTCGAGTCTGAAGTTCATCACTTTTGTTGCCCAGGTTTTTATGGATTCTGTTCTGAATTGTTTCCAGTGATTATGCATTTCCTGTTCCATCCGCTCCTCTTCATATACGACTTAAGGATTGCCTCTACCTACTCGTTCTCCTACACAGGACCCCCTCACCATTTGGTTCTAAGTGTTACAGCCATACGACGGTAGACCTTTACTCAGTTCTCTCGGTTGCCATGTATCCCTCTCACTCCCCTTTATTAGTCTACACGACGAGGGCTAAACGTGGTCTTACGTACTCTATGGCCGCCGTAAGCGTTAGATCGTAGCGGCGCGGCTCGGCAGCGCCAGTCCCCGACTCACAAAGTTGATATTTGAACAACGCACCGGCGGCTCTTCTCGCGGAGCGAAGGGATCTAGGGTGGTCCCGCAGAAGTGTACCTTCAAATGTCTTCAATGTTCACGTTCTTGAAATCGACAGAACCGGTCAGACTTAGGTGAGGGAAGGTCCCCTCGACTGAACGCGAAGGGCAGGGGTAGGCGATGCACGCACGTCAGTCGCGAGTCGGTACGTGCGGTAGAAACCTTTGCGTTCAGAAACCACATATCATCATCAATTTGTCCCACTCATTCTGCATATTCGTGTTCTGTACACCAACAGAAACACATATTCCCCAGCCGTTTTTTTTACATCAGAGATCCGTAGATACAGTTATTCGGGTTTGGATGGCCTGCCTCAGTCCCCATCCCACATAACGCCACGAGTGCGTCGCTTCGATCCGCAACAAATTATCGGAGTAACCGTCTTCTGAGAAGAGAACGCCCCGAGTGGAGGATCTCGTCCGGCGAAAGACATCTGAAAGGCGTCACCATCTCGGGCATAGGGATATCTTGGGGGTAGCATGTGGAGTCGTAGAAGGTCGGATATTGCTCAAAGTCGTGAGGCTCCCAACTAAGAGAGGGCAGTCCTCCTGATAAAGGACACGGGTGACGTGCGAAGGTCGTTTCAACAGGGGAAACATGAAGAGGAAGGAAGGGGACGGTGTCAATAGGGGCGACGGGACAGAGAACTTCGGGGGGATGCGCAGCTCGGGGAGTGGAGGGAGCGAGGTGGGGGTTGAGAATGAAGACTGACGCCATTTGCTCCGCAGGAGATAAGATGAGATGAGATGCGACAACATTCTCACGGCCTGTAGTTCAAGTGACAGACGAGCATAGACCGTTTCCTGGGTACAGAACCCTCCCCCACTTTGTGGAGTCGGGGATTTCGCGTCGCAAGCTTGGGCAGGTAAAGCTGTACCTCGGCCATCCCCTGGAGGAGGCTTGCCTGCGATCGGAGGGGAACCTCCCGAGAGGCCCCCCTGCGTTTCGCCCCCGAAAGTGACCCACAGCACCCATGCCTACCCAAGAATGCTACGCAGTTGACATCTGGGGTTACTTGAGCCCTGTCGTTCCAAGGTAGGCTAGAACTCTGATGACACGCTGCCATAGCACAAGTGAAACCGATGACCGAGCCAGGCACAAGAGGTGGCCCCAAGGGGTGGCAGCGATTCAGATCGGGCGTGTCGATGATGGGAGGTCGACCCTGCATGCTTGATGCTCGGAAGATTCCGAAACCACGGCTTGAGCGGCATAGGCCTGCAACTCGAGACGAGACGGTGAGGGAGGGAGGCAGCATGAGCCGTGTCTGAGTCATGGAAGTCGTTACTAAAGACAACTGGTGACCCATGGCAGGGTATAATTTGCAGGGAAGTGTCTTATCGATGGTAGGTGACCTCAGTAGCTTCATCAACAAAAATCCGCTTCCCTCGTATGCCGCGTATACCCTTGTACCAGTATAGATACCACCTCCAAGACTCGTCTGCCTATGTATGAAACGATTGCATGTGTAGACGTCGCAAGGTATAAGTGGCTATATATGGGCCGTACAAGGCTTGTATCACTACCTATGGAGGCCAGGAGTCTGGATTGCTCATAGGTACGGGCTGTATGGGAGGTACATACCATGCTGCAGCATGTGTAGGGGGCGTAAGGTGGCTGGACTTGCCAGGGGTGCCGGGCGCTTGCTCCGCGCCAGCAGGACCACGCTCAGAGGTTCTCGTGAAATGAGCAGATGAGTGGCTTGGGTAGTTGTGGTGGCGAATGGGTAACCATTCGCGGCTCACGTAATCCATCAAAGTGGTTGTCGCGTCGACTCGATCAGACGCGTCGCCTAACCCCTTACCTCCCACCACCACCACCACCACCACCACCAAGGCGCCTCTCGATATCTCGGATGGCTCATAGCACCCTGATTGCTCGATCTTGACGAGCACGTAACAGCGGACTTTGGGGTCGAGGAGAGGAGGAAGAATGGGAAATCGCTCGGTACGCTAGAGTCCCGAGTTCCAACTCACGCTTAGCTCGAGCCCTATGCTAGGGCCCCCTGGACGTTGTATCTATGGCGGGTGAGGAACAGGGGAGCGGCGAAGCTGTTTTTTGGAATGGCGAGTATTCACCTGATGTATGCACATGTCTTCTACTCTAACGACGCCCCAGATCTAGGCGGGTACACAGGGCGATCCGCTACACCGCCTAACAGTTTAAGCATGCAAGACCAAGCTACGTACTCCGTGAACCTCGTACTGACCATCTCTCCCCGCCCATTCTCAAAGGCGATCATAAGGGTCGACGACGGTTCAACCAGAATGACACTAGCTTCCTACTAGTCGACGGTTTACTCTCGCTTTCGTCACTCATCTTCTTGTGTTCGCTGTTCTCCCTCCTCTGCTGCCTAGTAACTTCGCTTTCCATGATTCATACCACGATTTACTCTGCTATTGTAACTTATACGTCAATTATCAATGCTGCGCTGCCTCCCCCGCCTTAAGTCTGCCCGCCCCGCAACGGCGTCCGCTCCCTTGCCGGCCATAGGTATGTCACACTGGATATGTACCTAAATATGATCTTGGTCCGTATACGTAGCACCCGTATGCTGAGATAAACTACGGTCGCCTACCTATACGGCGATCACCATATATACCCTATGTTTGCCTACAAGACACTTGTAGGCATGCAGTCAGAGGTCCCATACATGGGAACAAGGTTCGTATACCATATATTCACCTTGATTACTACTTATGCTGACCGGTTTTTTGTAGATGCTTGCCCCTAGACCACCCTCGCTTTGAA
Organism: Coprinellus micaceus; assembly: GCA_951394405.1. Taxonomy (NCBI): domain Eukaryota; kingdom Fungi; phylum Basidiomycota; class Agaricomycetes; order Agaricales; family Psathyrellaceae; genus Coprinellus; species Coprinellus micaceus. Next base: position 2,208,540 of record OX596345.1, read on the forward strand.
GGCTGGTCTGGGGGCTCTGGCGCCCCATTTTCCAGCGAAAAATTGGGGTATTGGTACGATTGTAGGTTACCTCCGTCCTCACAGCTAAATTTGGCTGTTTAACTTACTGCAAGTGGTGGTTGAGCGAAGGTCGAACCCGCGTGCCGACCGCTCGGCAAGCAATGGCTGAACCAAACATACGCAACGGTATCCTTATATGGTTGCTTCTCACGACCTACCCCTCCCATCATCGACGTCCCCGATCTGAATCGCTGCCACCCCTTGGGTGGCCCCGATTCAGATCTTGGAAGGGAGTGATGGGAGGTCGACCCTGACTCGGGGAGTTCCGAGCGGTCGGCAAGAGGTCGGCGAGGCAAGGTGAACAGCAAAGGCCATCAATTGGTTCAATCGCCGAGGGGCTGCCGCTGCCCCTAGCGGCCTCCAACCCACCGTTCAAAGCCACCCAGACAATGTGAAAGGGTAGCTTAGTGTATAGAGGACAAACGACACCTTGTACGGTCTTGGTTCCGGCGGGTGAGCTCGTTCAAATTTACGACACGGCAGACACGTCTGAGGTCTCCTCGCAGGCCTTGCTTTCTTGTGGCTTGTCAGCGATGTGAACGTGACCCCATCGTATCCGCGGTTTACCCATTCAAGGAATCAAGGCAGCGAACATCCTCTGCAGTCATTTTTTTGCGGGTCTCTATAGATTTTGAAGCGGGGAGAGGAGGGGGCATTGACAATTGGGGAGCAAAGGGTTTGGGTGTGATACACTAATCCCGGGGCTCCATGAGAATTGTATCATGCAAGAAGGACATTCCTCTTTCGCAAAGGACGTGCCAGTGTTCAAACGCGAGGCGGTAGGGACACGTTAACAGTATGGAGCAGACTCGACGCCTCTTGCCGTCTGGGCTCCCCTCTCGCCATCGATCGTAATTGCCTTATACGGGGGGGTAGGACCTCCCCTTGTGTCACATCATTCTTTCCAAGATCTGAATCGGGGCCACCTCTTGGCCAGGCAAGTTGCGAATAGACTTACAGCCTGTCGAAATCGCCTTGGAACGGTTGTTTCCACTACTGAGAACCGTCTAGAGCAGGAAAGGCAAGAAGACTATTCAAATCCTGAAGGATCACTGGGAAACACGGATGAAACAGCAAAGGGAGTTCATAAAGCCATTGGCAATCGATTCAAAATAGGCGCCCGTGAATTTTGCTGAGATAAGATAAGATAGAGCGAACAAACTGCTTGGCGTGTTGTCCGTTCAGCATTATCTCCTCCCTACGTCGTACACATGTATAGGCCCTACTTATTCCAACGAGCTGTAAACAAGAGTAGGGTGAATATGTGGATATGATTGAGGTATAATTTCGAGAAATTACGTGTTATTGAGCCGCGGATGTGACGGGCGATTAATGGTTGGGAACAACCCTCTACCCAGACCATCCGCAACTCTCGCTACGGGCATGCTTCTCCAATACCCTTGAGTATACAATGCTGCTTAGGCAACGCAGGCGTGTTCAAGACTTCGAGGATCAATTCCAGTAAACGCTCCACCATCCCTCACCTGCGTTCACCCTCGCCACCCCCACCATACCACCCGTCGTCGGCCTGCACATGGTGCTATCGATCCATGACACCGTCTCGCCTCCTTGCTTCATCGTATCGTAGATGTAGCTCGCATGTCCTGTCGTCGTGCGAACCCTCCATCCATGCTAGGTAGCATCCGGCGACGATGGTGTATCCCTGGAAAGGGTTGAGTGTAGATGAGTGTTTGCGAAGGTAGATGAGGTCAGGAAATGCTCACCGTCCAAAGCTTCGATAATGAGGAGTCATTTTTGGCCTGTTAGCCGCAGAAATGGGACGAATTAGTCAAGGGAGCTCAACCTGAGATGAAGGTAGGCGCATAGACGTACACATCCAAACACCCAATGATCGGACTTCTCTCTCGGTTGGCCCAAGTTTTTGAATACCCAACCTTCACCCGAGCGGCTGTCTGTACCCTAATCGTAAATGAGAAGTCAGGTCACAGGAACTGGCCGTGAAACAAGTGCTCACCTGAACCAACCCTTCCACAGCCACACCAGTTCGCTCGAGACTCGACCTGAACAGATGCACACACTTCCCGAGATCGAAGCCCTTCCTTACCCTCCCCTGCATCTTCAAGAAATCGAATACGGACTGTTCCCCGATGCCGGGACGCTCTCCGTCCTTTCCCCCGCCTCCCACCCTCGGATTCCCACTATCCGTGGCAAACATGCCCCCCACTTCGGTGAAGCAGTTCGAATCTGGGTTCTGCTCGATCACCATACATAGGTGCCTGCTGAACGCCCAGAACGCATATCCAGCGAGATCGGGGTCTTCGCCGCCTAGGCCTCCCTCAGATGCGGAGTTCTGGACGAGTGGGAGGAAGGCGATCGGGAGGGCGGATGGTTGGTGGTGATGGACAAAGAGGTGGGAGACGCACATTCTTAGGACGTCCATGGCTGCATCCTGCATCGATAGTAGAGGTAGATTACCACCAGGTAAGGCGGGATCGTCAGGCTGCTGGAAGACATCATTCAGTTCCTCTGAGTACGAGGTCGGTCCCGGTTCGGGGCAGAGAATACCGAGCACGTCGTCAATGGAGTCCACCACACTCGTCGCCCGAGCCCACGCCAGAGTGGACTCCCGCATCCCAAGGAAGGATGCGACGAACTCCCCGACAGAGGGGGTACTCCTCCATGCGATGTGGGTGAGCCAGTATATGTCGAGCTGAGCATATATGGAGATGATGGTGTGGGCGGTGTACGGGCGCCTCGTGCTCGGATAGGGCTTGGAGATGGTTGAGACTTCCGGAGGGGATGTAGAGCTGGCTGAAGGGTCGAGAGAGAGGAAGTGTGCGACGAGGTCCCGAAGTTCCTTTCGAAGCTCGGGGTGGCTGTCTCGCCGCAAGCCAACGAACGCATCCCAATGGTTCAGGAAGTAGTTCGCGTACGCCCCGCTACCCCCGTGTGCTGAACCCATATGTTCGAAGAACCGATAAGCCAAGAGTCGATGATGGGAAGGCGACGCGAAGAGAGTCGGACCGGACCTCTCCTCCGTCGTAAGGAACTCGCGCAACGACGAATGGAATGGCGTCACAGGCGTCCTGTCGTCCCCCGGCACATGGAAGATGGAGCACAGGTTGACGAGGACGTTGATAACGTCCCCAGACTCGAGGTGGAGGAGCTCGGTGAGCTGGTCGATGCTCAGCGCTCCTTGCACCAACGCGATCGTCGGAACAACCAGGTGGAAGTGGGGTCGGTTCTCGGAGCGGGAAAGAATGGATGTGTATAGGCCATCTAGACCGACCTCGAGGTCGAGCGCCAGAGAAAGTCGGGATTTAGGTGTGAGTCCGTCGTCGGTGGGAGTGAGGATGAACTTGAGGAGTGTGGAGATGACGATGAGGGACTTGTTCGCACGCTGGACGAGTTTCCGACGCTCTTCTGGGCCAGGCCACCCCTCTCCATATGCGCGCACGACCCAATCCCGCTTTGCTGCGTCTTTGAACGTCTCCTCCACCACACTCGCGACGTCCTCGTCTGTCGTATGTTCGGGGAGGTCGAGGATGTAGACTCCCTTCGCCTGCGGATCGCCCAGGTAAGTCTGGATGTGCTCCTCCACGCGGCTCGAGATGAGGAAACGAAGGGGTGTGCGGGGGTTATCCTTGAAGAACCCGATAATACGCTCGATGAATCCCGACACCTCCCTCCTGTCTTCACACTCGTCCAACCCGTCGATCACAGTGAGGAACGGCCCCTTAACGAGAGCCTGCGCCCTCCTCGCGGGGTTTCGCAAGGCGGAGGTATATGGCTCGAGGAAGAGGCGCTCGACCTGGTTCGACAACTCCGATCGGGGCAACGAACCCTCACCCTCACCACCCTCATCCTCCTTCAACACACTCTTCACAAACCCCTTCGTCCCCGGAACCGACGCAACAAGCTGCTTCGCCAGCGTCTGCGCAACCCTCGCACTGCGGCTCCTCTCCCCCGAGCCCCTGTAGAAGAAGTAGCTCGCAGCCAGCCTCTTCTTCTTCGCAAACGTCTCCGCGATGGCCTGTGCGATCGCGGACTTGCCGCACCCGACGTAGCCGTGCAGCCAGAGGACGTGGGTGGGGGTGTCGTCCCGGGCGAAGACGATGCCGCTGTCGACCCAGGCCTTGATCTCCTTGAGGATGCGGATGCGGGTGCCGGGGAGGCAGCGCGAGTCGGGTGGGGAGGAGGTGAGGTTGCGGGTGTGGGAGGCGTCGGGGATGGGGTTGAGTTTTGAGAGGATGTCTAGAAGATGAGCCTAGGTAAGTGCCTGGTTGGGTCTTGGAGGAGCGAAACAGAGGCTCGAGAGGAACGGGCGGTTGGGGGAAAGTACGGGGGAACGAGGAATGGATAGGCAGGGAAGGTGTATAGATTAACAAAACGTACTGTCGCTCCCTCCCGATATGTTCGTCACGTTAATCGTAACATGGCTGCTCTCCGCATTGACGTTGACCTGATTTCCGATGTTGAACCCTTGGGCACCGGCGAAGAAGCTTTTGCCGTCGTTCCTCTGTACGTCTGAAGGAGACTCCTGGAGATCTTCCGAGCCAGGTGGAGGCTTCAAGGCAGACATGAACACGACGCTGTCGATATGTTTCCTACCAAAGCTGGCTGGGTCGGTTCAGTCGCAGAGCGCGGCCTTGCGAAGAGGGTAACGAAGAGGAGAGGGGACACCTCTACACGGGTGGAGATCTCAGCGAAGATCAACTCATCGGATAAGGGACGTACCTGAGCCCCTCAGCGCTCCCTGCGACAGAGTGTGTCCTTGTATGTCTCTGTGGGCGACTCGAAGTTCCATCCCGTTTGGGGGGATTACGCCAATGTGACGACGTCATGCAGACCTTGCCAGGAACGGTGGGCTGCCTGAAGATCGCATGAAGGGTATGACAGCATGGTTGAGGCCGACGCGAGTCAATCAGAAGACGCGATTCGATGCACTACGATGGTTTGCGAGAGGGCTTCGACCGGACTGGGTCGACGGGGGCGCATGTCGTCGCCGCGTATTTCAGGCCGCAAAATCGGGCTGCGTAGGTGGCCACAGGGTGTGGAGAGATGCTGAAAAAGAGGAGAAGCAAGCGAGGGAGCGGAGTGAAGCCAAAGAGATACCAACTTTGTTGACCCACAGAAACGGAACCAATCAATGAGTCAGCACCCATGCATCATCTTGGGCTCCAGCGCTTATTCCTCGTTGCCCATTTGCTTCCTGCCTTGACAACCTACGCTGCCGCTTCAGGGTCCTCTTTGAACTCAAGTGAACCAACAACATCCAGACTAATCAAGAATCGCGGCGCTTGCGAGCCCCTCGCACGGAACGCCACCGAAGCCCCGACTCCTCGCAAGTTCTCCAAGCCTTCGAGCAAGCGGCTCGGTTGGTCGACACCCAGTCTCCAGCTTCCCACCCATAAAGCAGAAGGTTCCGCGACCCAGCAAAGGGTCACAGCGCTAGTGAAGGGGAGCGACGATCGGCTTGATACGGGGAAAGCTGTGACACACATGGTTGGTCCGAATCCCATCCATGCTGTCCCTTCACTGCTTACCATCTTTACCGCCTATACCCCACAGGGAGGACCGAAATATCTGGAGAAGATATAAGAAGGCCATTCAATTCAAACGATCTATGACGAACGAGCCATCGTGACCTCTCCGAAGCACGAAACCTTCCGATAATCTATCGACCTCGGAAGCAAGGCAACACTAATTTGCCCCAGGGTCCAATGACAACCCGTCCACCCTGATAGCGTTGAATTAAGCTTCTTAATGGCTCCTCAGCGGGGAAGGCAGAGAGAGAACAGAAGCTTGAAGTGGGCAACATGGGGTACTAGCTTCTTTTCATCGCGAGGTGAGTCCGCTTTTCTATATATCCAGTGCCACGCTGTAATCGCGAGTCCTAACCTTCTGAGAATAGGCCTCAAGTGACGAGCGCTCGCAGTCGAGATGGCCTGGCTGAAACTACTCCCTGCGTTCTCGCTGCTTCCGTTGGCACATGCCCTCCTTCGCTTTCCATGTGCCCAACTGGTTACGCAGCGTCTCGATCCGTACGTTCCCCCCAGCTCCGCTCACCTAGCTCCCTGCGTCGTCGCTCACTTTAACCTCTAGGCTGGTGACCCCTGGCCAGGTGTCTCCTCATCTACACCAGATCGTTGGTGGGGTACGTGCGGAACCATCTCGCCGCATTGCACCCTGGGACTAACCGGAACATGTTCTTGCCTTTCAGAACGCGTACGCTTCATTCTCACTATCATCGCGACTAGCATCTGACAGACCAAACCAGATTCAACATATCCATGGACCCGAACACCGACATCGCAAAGACATCAACCTGCACGTCCTGCCGATTCAAAGAAGACAAATCGAACTACTGGACGGCCGTGCTCTACTTCAAACACCCCAACGGTTCCTTCATTCGAGTGAGCCGACCCTCTCCTTAGCCTGATGGATACAACTTTTAACATTCGCTCCTCCAGGTTCCCCAGATCGCCAACGGAGGAACCGGCGACTCACACGGCGGTATGACCGTATACTACATCCAACCCTCCTCCGGCGTCCCCTTCACCTCTTTCCGCAAGGTTCGTCCCCCCCTCCCCTTCCCCATTTCAATGCTAACACACACCTTCGCTTTCACTCAGGGATTCCGAATGATCGTAGGCGACCCTATGGTCCGAAGCGATGCGCACGTCACCCCCAACTCGGTGGAGTCCTTCGCACTTACTTTCCGATGCTACGATGGTGTGCCGGGAAGCGATGGATCTTGGGCCCCGGGTGTAGGTCCGTTTGAGAGTGTTGGGTTCCCCAAGAAGAAGTGTCCTGGAGGGATCCGGACGAACATTTTCTTCCCGACGTGAGTTGCCAATTTACCTTGTCTCCGCATGAGCTAACGATAATACGACCTCCAGCTGCTGGGATGGTACCACCCTCGACCCCCCAGACCATCACGTCAGTGCAAACCCTTCTCAGCCTTCGCCCAAAGTCTAACAATGTTACGCATCCCACCCACAGAGCCACGTCAAGTACATCCAAGGCACAGTCAACCCCCGAGCCGGTATATTCTACCAGAGCGGGACGTGCCCATCCACCCACCCCGTCCGGATCCCCCTCGTCTTCCTCGAGACCATCTGGGATACCAAACCCTTCCTCAACGACTGGCCCACCGACGGCAGCCAGCCTCTCGTCTACAGCATGGGAGACCCGTACGTTCTTCCCTCCCATTCCCTCTCGTGACCTTTCTTGAAACACCTTTCTTGAAACTTGGGCCCCTCACTCACCTTTTCTCGTCCTTGCAGAACGGGCTTCGGCCAACACGGCGACTACGTCTTCGGATGGGAAGACGACTCCCTCGATCGTGCGATGGCACGTTGCAATGACCGAGGCGACTTCCCAGCCGACTGCAAAGAGCTCACAGTGCAAACCGACCAGGCGATCAACAGCTGCACACAACCCGTCGTGGTGAACGAGATTACGGAAGGAAAATGTGAGTAGAAATACGCCTTTCCTTCCTATAATCGTACATAGTCGCTCATCAACGAACTTCTAGATCTACCAGCGCTCCCTGGATGCAACCCCATCCAGAACGGACCAGGAACCGCGACCATGATCCAGGGCTGCAACGCCATCTCGACGACTGGTACAGGCGCAGCCCCTACCGCCTCGGTGCCGACTTCCACAGTCCCCACCACCACCGGCCCGACTTCCACGCAAAGTACCATCGCGACGCCCGCGCCAACTGCTCCTCAAGGGCCCGCTGTCCCCAAGTACGGTCAATGCGGCGGAATCGGCTGGGCTGGCTCGACGGTTTGCATTGCTGGGTCTACCTGCCAGAAGCTCAATGACTGGTATTCACAGTGTGTCTGATACCATTCGCCCTGGTTCCAGGTACGGGGGGTTATTGTTAGGCGCAGGTTCGCAAGCGTCGATTATGTATCCCCGTCATCCAATACTTTCGATTCTATCACAAGCCTTAACGAGTTTGACATCAAGTAAGCACATATTCATGATCAACCGTACAAGCAAGTCTACCCTAAAGGCATAACTGCGACATAGTGGCGACATCAATAAGGTGGGTTTGAGGTACTAACGAAGGCCGGCACTTCCATAGGCATGGGGTAATCATAATCATATCCGCTAATTAAGCTTTCCATTACGGTCTTACCTCCCCTAGTGCGTTCCCTACACACAACCCGAGCTCTTTCAAGTTTCTTCCTTTGCGACTCTGCGCATTCCGCAGAAGATCCACCCCAAAAAGCGTCGTATCGACGAGGTTGGCCCGCGCCCCGGGGCCCGACCAGACCGCCTCCGATTCTCAGAGCCTGAAAGCCCGAGATAAGTTCCTGCTGCCGTGCGAGATAGTTCGAGGCCCTTGACGCACAGTTCTTGTTGGATTTGGATCGAACTTTCTCCCTTCGGATCCAGCCCAGGGGCTGCTTGAGCCTTGGCAGGGTGCACCAGACGCATGGGGAACTCTTCGGCGTGGCACAATTGACCACCACGCGTCAGAAAGTCAGCCCATAGCCCTGCCTTCATCTGCTCTTCGTGAGCGGTAGCCTCCTCGCGAGGAACGCAATCTCGCTTAGTGAGGACGATGGTCACTCTGCCACTTTGAACGGCTTCGTCGCCGCAGCATCTCTCGAGCACACCCCAGTCGAGGCGAGCGGCGGGGGGGACCCATTCGCGCGATATATCGTGCACATAAACTACAGAGCGCACTTTAATCCCGTTCTTGAACCTGTTCTCGAAAGGTTAGCGCTTCCTGGTACGAATTTGAGCCCTAAAACCCTTACGACTCCTGAAGCCAATCTCCAATGAGGCGGAACACGTCGGAGTTCGTCACATCTGGGTGATCGAATCCCGGGGTGTCGACTATGACGACGCGCTCCCTTGTGGTGCCACCAAATATTTGAGGGAGAGGATACTGCTGTACACCCTTCGTCTCAGCAGCCAGTCCCTTCCGAACCGCTGCCGCCGTTGTGTACTCCGCCTTGGAGAGTCCCTGAAGGACTTGGTTGATGAACTATGGCGTTGTCCGTGAATAACATACGCTACGCGTGAGCGGGAAGGAGGGCTGAGCACGTACAGTACTTTTGCCCGAGTTTGATACACCCAAGACACTAACAAATTTAGCTCTCCAAGTCTGCAAAAGCAGGTGGCCAGAAACATACAGAATAGCGCTGACCGAATCGCCACTGTCTGCTTGTGATTGCACCATCACTGCCAGTGCGTGTGTTGATGAGTCCGCTTGGTCTACCCACAACAGTGGGCACTGGGGACAGGACGAATTTATACACGTCCGGGAAGAGTATGTGGTGGCAGCAAGGAGCCCCGGGTGCAGGAGGAGGTCGGTGCGGAGACCTTGAGGCAAGGAACCCTTGATCGATCAGGAGTGGACGAGGCTCCAGCTTCCGCTTTCTATGAGCCAATTTCGTTCAGTCAATATTTATGGCATGCAGCGGAGAGGGAAAGTAGAGTATACATATGAGTGCATCCGAAATCGATACCGAATACTTCGAGCGGCGGTGAGGTGATGCCTGGCCTCCCCAACGGGCCGTCGGGTCATTTCAACCCCATGGCAGCCCTTCCCGATTCCCAAATGCCTTTAGCCCACATGGCAAATGTCTTTGTGGTAGCAGGTGCTAGCCGATAGAGCTCTTCCTTCAACGCCTCGATCCTTTTCTGGGGGCTATTGGGGTCCTCCGGGCTCCTGGACTGCCTGTTCAGTTCTCTGCGTGTCGCCTGGGCCTCCTCCAGCAGTCTCTTTAGCTTCCGTCGCAGCTCTTTTCCAGCCTCAGTCTTCCCTAGGGCCAATCTCTGGTTGACGATTTCGTGTTGAATCTGAAGGACCACAGACCGACCATCCATCGAGTCGACGATGCGGCGAATCATTTCGCAGGGGGCCATTGAACCTTCAGGCTTGGCTTTGTCGTGGGGCGGGACGACCTCCGGCTCAAGAAGGCGCACAGACGCGTCGCATTTGATCATATCGCGCCAGTACACCTCTTGAAGCTGCGTAAGGCGCTGGAGTCCCTCATCTGGTGTTGACGCTGGTAGCCTATCCCATTTCGTCGTCACTATCGAGACTTGGGTCATCGCTTCTTCCCCACACAACTTGAAGAAAAGATCCCTATTGGTTTGGGATGATGCGGTCCACCCCATTTGCGTAATATCGTGAAGGTAGATAACACCACCAACGAGCTTATCCTTGCGGTACCTGTTGTGAACGGCACCGTTGGTAAGTATAGTATGAAGGCGCGGCGGTCTAAGGGTCTGGGAGCTGGTGGGACTTACGCACTCGCTAACCAATGTGAGACACGCCTTAAAATCTCTTGGTCACTCATTTTCGCGTCATTGAATCCCGGGGTATCCACCAAGACCAGTCGGCGGCCACCGAGGGCTTCGTTGAGAGCATCGTCAGTGGTCTTCAAGACAATGACGTCTTGGATATCCTTCGTGCATGAATTCATGTCGCCGCCAATTGCAACCTCCATTTTGGCTGCACTTTCCGGATGAACTTGAGCGCCTTCGAGGATGCGATTGATGAACTTAATAGGCATTGTTAATAACCATCTTGTGGTCCGCAATTGCGCTCATAGCAACATACAGTGCTTTTTCCAGCCTTCGTTTCCCCCATCACCCTTCCATGCAGATTGCATTAGAACACGAAAGCCAGGTTTCCAGCCGAGGTGAAACTTACGGGATAATAATGTCCGTATCCTTCGGGCCCGTGTCCAAATTGGTCTTCGCGGTGACGAGAGGCGGCATTTCTGGGCGGTTCCTACTTGAGCTTGAGTCAGCTCCAACTCTGACTTTATGAGTCGGGGAGTAAGAACGATGGTCTTAGCGCCAGTACACCTCGCTCATGTAGACCACACGGAACTGTGGAACAAACGCAAGGCCTCCGCATGTCTATCGAATGAATTCGCCTGGCCGCTGCACCCCATTCCCGGTAAATACACATCGAACAAGACTCGCGAAGTATATCTACTTCTGGTCATGGGGGGCACATGGGGGAAGGATACGTAGTCTCCGCCGACTCTCAAACAGGTTTCAACATGTCCCTAAGGAGGTTCCCGTGATTGCTTGCAGGACCGCCAAAACCCTCTTCCCCGTACAGAATGCGACATACCTTGTATTGGACACCGAAAATCCGAGGCCAAAACTCTGTTGACAGCTGCTCCTCTCTCCTCTCTCCTTCGTGTCCGAACGATCTATCCCACTTAGTACTAACAATGGACACATCCTTCAGGGAGATCTCACGTATAAACCCGGGGAGCGCGTTCAATACGCGCTCTGCCGTCAGCGCAAAGTTATCTTGTGAAATATCGTGAAGATATACAATGCAGCATGACACGGGCTGCGATTCTTGGAACCTAATCGGAGAGGTGATCGATGTTTCAATGTTCATACAAGAGGTGAAGTAGTGGAATCTCGAATCCACCAACCTTGTATCGTACCAAGCCTTGATCGACCTCAGTATTGCGTTATCCTCCCTATCATCCCCCACAAAGCCAGGGGTGTCAACAAGAATGACGCGGCGGGACGGGCCCACGTTGGACTCCGAAAATGGGTGGGACCGCAGGACAGCAGAGCTGACGGAGAGCGTCGTCAAACTCAAGCTGCTGTTCACCTGCATTCGCGCCGCCTGATCACAGAGCCGCAGGATCGCATTTATGAACTAATGGGACAGGTCAGTTGCGTTTTCAGCATGAGGCCACTGGCATTCGAGCCCTCACTGTACTCTTTCCAGCTTTGATTGGGCCTATGACCCTGTTTGAATCAACCTCAGATGTCCTGTATAAAACATAGTCCGGGAATAGTGCTCACAGAATCAAGACATCGTTCTTCAGCCCGCAGCCTGGTGAAAGGGCATCGAACTCGCCCATAAAGTGGCGTAAGGCTGCCAGCGCGCTGGGGCCCTGCGTACTGTGACCCCCCTTCTCAACTTTGTGGACAGCGAGGCTGGTAGTCGGAATAATCTTGGGCCATGTGTATGCCGCCATCTCTGCGGTGCTCACGTCCTCCGGACGTAGGTTCTCCCATTTCGTTGTAACGAGCAGGATGTGCCCACACCCTATCGCGTCGGAGAGCTTACCGGGAACCTTGAGGTTGAGGTGGATTGTGACGGACGTCAGTGGACACATAGATATGTCCTGGATGTAGATGATCCCCAGGTTTGGGGTCATGGAAGGCGGGTAGCTTGAGTTTGAGGTCAGTGAATTCTGAAATGCAAAGAGCGGTGGGCAAGCCACCCACTGCTTGGACAGCCATTCTTTGGCATCCGATACAATCTTGTTGTGTTGTCCAATGTCGTTATCGGCTAAGCAAGGTCCGTCGACAAGTACCACTCGACCCAGGGCACTTTGGCATTCACCACGCATAGGTGTCAATCGAACGGGATGAATGCTCCGGGTGCACTGAGCAAGCCCGCTCCGTACTTCCATTCGTTCCCCGTTGTCGCCATCGAGGGGGTGGCCTATCTCATCGAGAATATAATTGATAAACTGTGCGACCGTGTTCAGTCCCATCCGAGCGGGGCATTACGCGAAGGAACATGTCGACGCACAGTGCTTTTGCCAGCAGCTTCTCCGCCTATAATGCTGAATCCGAGACTGGTTCATGAACGACCACTAATTGCGCATTAATCACGGGAAAGCACCCACAAAACGACAGTATCGAGCGGCCTTCCTTGGAATTTGGGTTCCATTACGTGCTCGGAGAGAACGGTGCCGGCGCCAACTTTCAACCGTTAGGCCTACGACCCAGTGCCGTCAAAATCTCGGTGTGGAGAATCTCCAGGGGCCGCGTGCGGCGACTCGGGTTGTGGGAAGAGACACGAGCTAGAAAGGAATGCTTTAAAGTTTCTGTTTCGGACGTGTTGTCACATGGCACCCCGACACCCGGACCACACCGTGCATAGGTCTAACTCGTATTTATGTACATTACACCGTGCCTGCTTACGCCTGACACTCCATTTCGCATTCTCCCTGGTCTCTCCCCATCTCTCGGGCTTACCTATAAAATTGACACGTACCAATCGAAAATGGCCCAAGAGGAGGTCTAGTAGTCGCATTCGAGTCCCCCTCGTCCATTTGTTCTGCAAGCTCTTCCAAGAACCCCCGGCGATGATGTCTTTGTGAAGCTCTGGGACTGCAGCTCCCATGACCATGACATTTTCATCGCATATATCTGCAATCCCTCCAACAATGCCCGGTACGTTGAGTACGGAGGGTCTCAACTAATCGGTGTCGAGTCGAACATACCCTGGACCATGGGCGCTTGTACGCAGTACAGTAAAGCTACGGTCGACACACGCGGAGACGGCATGGGAGCGTTCGTGAGTGCGTATCGTACACTAGCACCTCAATATGTACATTGATTCCTCTCCATAGCTTTCGCCTTGCTTCACCCCTGCTTTGTCGGCGCAGGATGGGTTTTGGCCAACACGGCAACTACGTCTTCGGATGGGAAATTAACTCCCTCGATCGTGCGATGGCGTGTTGCAACAACCGAGGCGGGACTTCCCTGCGGACTGCAAGGAGTTCACCGTGCAGACCGACCAGGCAATCAACAGCTGCACAGAACCCATCGTTGTGAACGAAATCACCGAAGGAAAATGTGAGTATAAACCCACCTCCCCTCCCTATAATCGTACATACATGCTCATCAACGAACTTCTAGATCTACCAGCTCTCCCTGGATGCAACCCCATCCAGAACGGACCAGGAACCGCGACCATGATCCAGGGCTGCAACGCCATCTCGACGACTGGTACAGGCGCAGCCCCTACCGCCTCGGTGCCTACTTCCACAGTCCCCACAGGCACCATCTCCACGTCCACGCAAAGTACCATTGCGACGCCCACACCAACTGCTCCTCAAGGCCCCGCTGTCCCCAAGTACGGTCAGAGAGTGCGGCGGAATCGGCTGGACGGGATCGACGGTATGCGTTGCTGGGTCGACGTGCCAGAAGCTAAACGACGGTACTCGCAGTGTGTCTGATACGGTTTGCCCTAAGCGCGAGTATGGGGGTTATTCTCGGGCTAATGATCCCTCCCTGCTCGCCTAGCCGCACGTCCTTCCGGGTAGGCCCCTATGCTTATTTGTTTTCTTACTCAATCATCGCTCATCTTTGTCATAGTGAACTCTCAATATTAATGAATTCAACGTTGAGCAAGCGCTTATTATTTGTCAGGCGTACAGGTGAGTCTACGCTAAAAGTACAGCTGCGAAACGGCCGTGTCAATAACGATAAAAGGGTGTTTGGGGTATAAGGGGCCAGTGGGTAGGCGGTCGAAGTGGGTCGAAGAGGTGGTGCCCGTTCGATGGAAGCTGTCGGGCATTGATACCGGATGGAAGGTATGGAGTTGGGTGCCGTGGCAGCGACTGTCGAGGGACGGATGAGTCGGTGTCCGATAATGTGCGTTTCCGGTGACGAGGGCCGTAGTGAAGACGGCCAACCATATGAGACATCCATCTATTATGCAACAGCCGCAATCAGCATCACCGCCCAAAAACTCGCGCTCGACGAAACCCACTCACCAAGTACCGATGTCATTCAGCTCGAGTCCGAAGAGGGGACCCATTCAAGCAATGGTGCAGTAGGTTCCACCGCCCTGGCCGTTGGAACCCTCGGCGTCGGTGGGGATGTCCTTGGAGAAGACGACGCAGTAGGTTCCGCCGCCCTGGCCGTTGCTGCCCTCAGCGTCCTTGGGGACCTTGACGGGGGTGGAGGCGGAGAGAGAGAGGGTGGTGAAGGAGTCCATGTCGATGTGAGTGTGACTTGGTGTAGCGGGGAGTGCTGGGGGTTTCAGGGAGTCGAGGCGGGCTTTTATACCTGTCGGGGAGGAGGGTCCATGCACAGGGCTTGGCGGATCCGAGCGAGTCAATGTTCAGCGACTTTGGAGGCCAATTGTTTGAGGGTCCATTGTGTTGGCTGAAGTCGGTGTGCCTAGGTTTGTATGTATAGAGCGGGAAGGGACACAAAAGGTCCAGGGGTATGTCCGCTCAACCCTACAAAACCAATTGTACCCGGGGAGCTAGTGGCACCGCTTTGAATGCACGGCGGTTATTGAAATTGCTTTGGCCCTGTTTCGGAAATAGCGATCGAAACTCGAGCTCAAGGTATGTGCGGTTCCCATGGTATTGTCAACTTCACTCGTCATGGACCAGGCGGGAAAAGTTGCTGAGGGTGATCGCCCTTTCTCTGGTCTCTGAAAACGCAACGGCCCAAGCACCTTTACTACTGTTAGCTTCTTGGGCGCCTAATCCGGTAACTAGAACCCATAGGACGCAAGGCTAATTCACCCTCTGCACGTTCGAAGTAAATAATAAATATGCGGCTCTTGGGTGCAAAGAAAAAGGATTGTCACGGTCGTCGAACAATAGGGATGGACTAACCATAGGGATCCCAACCTGGGCAAGCGCGCCATAGGACAGTCACCGGTGTCGACACGTCTTGGAGGGACTTCCAAGAGGCCCCTTAATCACGCGCGTAGGCGAAGGGTGTACTTACCATCTCTTGGAGTAACGCAGATTTCGTTCGGGGATTGCCTTGAAATTGGAAACGGAGCACAGCGCTGCCTGACCCGTTTTCAGTTGACCCGCCAGCTTACCGCAAACACAGGGGGGAAAAGAAGATTGTCCCACTGAGAACTTGCACATGGTTTCACCCTAAGCTCCGGGTCTAGTTGTACCCTGGAGCGACGCAGTGTCATCGATGTCACGTCGATCTTGGTGCAACGGCAGCGGGTCGCCTGATCTAGCCCAGCCCCGCGATTTTGCCTCTCGTGGAAATTCACCCGCGAAGGTTTGAGCACAGGATGCCCTGGTAGCCACACCAAGACCCGAGGATACAACGGGGCTCGGAGGCACAAGGGTTCTACAATTAAGCGCCCATGTGTTTAGGGCTGGCTCCAGGCCGATTCGAACTTCGATCTGATGGGAGGCCGCCTTTCGAACACCGAAGAACGTCCAAGGCGCGCTACTTCAACTTGCTTTGCTGCCACGACATGGTCTGCCGCACAACATCGCCTTATATCACTCACGTATGCGCCATCCCAAACTGAAAAGCGAGGTCACCTTAAGCTCGTGTCAGCTTCGTGTTCTCCTCATAGCCCTGATCCTACAACGGCCGTCGGAACTACTTGGGCAAAAGCCGGTGAATTGAAGGCCACACCGTCTGAGTCTGCTTGTACGCTTCAATCATGCCCTCACGGTTTGCGGGTAAACCTTTGGATATCGTGCTTTTGTGAGTCACATTCAGCGCTTGCCTCGGTCCCTAGTGGGCGACGACTGACCCCTATTTCAATCAGCGTCATTGGGGGAAACGGCGCTGGAAAGAGCACGGTGAGTTCCATTCAATTTCTCGAAAGCGCATACTTAATGCTCCCCGAAGTTTATAAACTACATCCTCGACGAGATTGCCCACCCCGCCAATGGAGATGGGGGCGAACGAATGAAAGCCCACGACGCCCTCAGCCCGTGTACTCTGAAAATCCACCCCATCCGATTGAAACCTTCGCGTGGCGAATGCCAAAGTGACCTGGGCCGCGTTGTCCTTGTCGATACTCCAGGCCTTGCTGACGCCGATGTCAACCAACATAACAAGCTCATGTCGGACGCGAAGGACTGGTTATCCCGCCAGTGCGTATCCCATAGTTGGTGCTCCCTTCCTGTGAGCTCACGAGTTCATTCAGCTACGATTCTTCACTTTTGCCACGACTCGGCATCATATATGTCCAAGACATGTCCTTGGCTCCATTGGACACGTTCACGATCAACCTCAACCTTCGAGCCCCCAGCACACTCTCCAAGCTCATAGCCTGCGAGGACGTTCTCATCGCTACCATGAAATGGGGGAAGCTCCAACAGGCGGAGATCGCACCTGCCAAAGAGATCGTTTCGACGTGGTCAAGAAAGAACATAGCTGTGGGCCTCATGGTTCAGAAGGTGGAACATGGTCGGGAGGGCTTTTGTGGACTCGCAGCCGTTCGGCAATTTCTCGCAGCCTTTGACGAACTGGTGCCCAATGGCGGGCTTAAGGATGACGTCGTCATCTTGTGAGCCTACTAAGCGCCCTCGTACTCGCCTTCTACTAATCGTAGCAAAATAGAATTGCCGGGCCACTCAAGTCGGGAAAGAGCACCGTACGTTCCTCTCTGAGTCCCACCCCTGTCTTCCAATTCGCTCAAGGAGGTATTCAGTTTGTGAACGCAATCCTTAAGCACTGCGACCGACCCGCGCATATGCAAGTGGGTAGCAGTTTGAAACCGACGACAGATTCGGTTCACTCCGCGGTCGTCCGCTCACATCCATTTCAACGTATCAAGGGGCGTCGGATAGTTCTCGTCGATTCTCCCGGATTTCTAGAAGATGATATCCAGGATAATGCAGTAATAAGATCGATAGAGAAATGGTTTCAAACTAGGTATGCGTGGGGATTGACAAGCGCTTTGATTGAGCTGACGCCGTCGACAACTTGATAGGTTCGGACCGCAAGGCGTCACCTGCGGAGTCGTATACCTTCACGATATCTCGCAAGACGGGCACATGCGTACCGCAGGCCAGGTGCTGCCGCTGTTGATCGAGAACATGGCATTCGGTGGGGTGATGATCGCCACGACGAAGTGGGATAGGTCCTTCGGGGACGAGGGCGAGATGCGAGAGGCCGAGCTGAAGCAGAAGTTCTGGTCGAAGGTGGTACAAAAAGGATGCACTGTCCACCGGTATTCAGGTCCACAGAGCTCGAGCCCTGGCCAGCACAACGCCGTCGAGCTGATTGGTAAACTGTTACAAGTACTTCTCATTGGATGATCGAATGAACGGCTATGTACCCTCATACACCGGACTGGCATATCACCAGATTAAACGGAGACGTGGGAGACACGAGGCTGTCGCCTTCGTTGAGCTCATGGTAACCCCTCGTGCCCACCATGCGAATGCGACTATATGGTACGCAGCACAATACTTGAGGATTCATCACCATTCCAATTCAGGGACAATCACAAACAGATACGCTCGAAACTCTCTTCTAGACACTGACATTCTTCATGGGAAAGGGTAGCCTCAAGATGGTGCGCAAGGACCCGACGACCAGCGTCGACGACCCTGTTCTAATTGGCGGGTTGGAAACCGACATCGTCATTCCGTGAGTTCTAACTTCTTACCCTCTAAGTTCTGATCAGCGCCGCTCACACACTCCACCCTTCCAGTATCATGGGGCAGACGAAGGCGGGAAAGAGCTCCGTATGTCGCCTTCTGTCTTGACTTTGGATTCAAGTGGAAGGCTCATGCGGCGTGTAGTTTATTAACAGCCTTCTTGGAGAAACGAGGATGGAAGTCGGGGTCAACATGGAATCTTGCACGAAGAATATCATGGCGACTGTCGTAACCAAGACCCCAAACAAGGCCCTCAACGACGCCCTGAGCGGTCGTCGACTAATTCTCGTGGATACCCCTGGGTTCGATGACACGGTAATGGGCGACGAAGAGATTCTTAGACGCATTTCCCTTTGGTTAGAAGCCTCGTAAGCTCTAATACTCCTCATCAAGCGTAGCATCCTAACCAGCACGCTCTTCTTGCTACAGATATCGAAAGGATATGCTCGTAGGAGGCGTACTCTATCTCCACGACGTCACTCGAGATGGCTGGTCTGGGTCCTCGCAGAAGAATTTAGACCTCTTCTACAAGCTCTGCGGCGAGGAGGCCATGAGGCAGGTTTCATTTGTGACGACGAAATGGGGAAAGCTCCACACCATCGAGGACGGGGTGCAGCGTGTATCGGAGCTCAAAGCGAAGTTCTGGGCTCCTATGATCAAGCTCGAGGCGTCGGTTTTCAACCTCCAACCCCCTTCCCCCACATCGGCACAATCGAAGATCGAAAACTCCAGATCGCCATGGGACATCATCCACGAGCTTATCGTTTCGATGAATGCGCGCAATGTCGAACTCATACTCCTGATTCAGGAAGAACTCGTCGACAAAAAGTTCTTCCTTTGGGAGACGCAGGCAGGAAGGGAGCTTCGGGTGAAGCTGGAGCAATTGCTTCAAGATACCAAGTCGCTGCGCAGAGAAGCCAAGACGAGGGGATATTCCAAAGAGCGTCTTCGGGAGCAGCAAGAGAAGATCGACGACTTGACCCAGCAGCTGCTTTTATTGAAACCTTCGATGGGCGCTCGTTTCAAGAGGTGGTTCTGGGGCGCCTTCCGGCTAAACTAAACACTTCGCCATTCGGCTCCCTCAATGTCCTTTGTATCAACTATGTAGGGTAGTTCGGTGGGCCTGAGAGATTGTGATTCCTACCTCCACCTATTCATAAGCCCCACTACATCACATTGTCGTTCTTCTTGACGATTATAGGTACCACGTTGCCACATATTTGGAAAGATGAAACGAATTAATTGGCGCCCGGAGTCAGATCAGGAGAGTAGGAGCATGTTTTCGGCGTGTAGGACGCGGTCGAAGGACCAAGTAAAACTAATGGGCATCCTTTCACAAACTAGGAACAGTTACAACACCTTTCACACATCCTACTCGCTCCCGTCGAGAACAAAAGTGATGAGCGAGCCACAACGAGAGAAGAGCCGTGATTCTGCCATTCTGTAAGCGCCAATTTTCAAGCTTCTCCGAGTCCTGTTCAGCTTATCAGTCAATCACAATGTCGTTTTAACCTTCCAGAGTCTTGGGGGTAGCGAACTCGGGGAAGAGCACGGTAAGAATTATGGCTCACTTTCAGACCAGACCTTACAGTCCTCACACACGCGGCAGTTCATCAACTGGGTGCTTAAATCACTGACTGAGGGCGCCGAAGTCGCAGCGGTTGCGGTGAGGAATGGGATGTCCGCTCAGACGTCCCAGGTCCAAGAGGCATGTCTGGATGCCCCCAGCGTGTGCGCAGGGCGACGAGTCACCCTCGTAGACACCCCCGGGTTCGATCACACCGACATGAGTGATAGCCAAGTGCTAGAAGCTACTGCCTCCTGGTTGCAGACTTCGTATGTACCCGTGTACTCCGAACTGGTGCGATAATTTGGTGGTGACCATTGACTTCACAGGTTCCAGGGAGGCACGCGGATAGGCGCAGTGATCTATGTACACAACATAACCTGCGACTACCTCACCCCAATCATGCGGCTCGATTTCGAAGTGCTGGAGAAATGCTGCGGTGACGCAGTGATAGACCATGGGATGGTGACCATCGTAACGACGAAGTGGGGCCGCGCCTCCCCTGACGAAGCCCATGCGAGAGAGGAGGAAATGAAGAAAGGGCTGTGGTCGGACTTCGCGAGGCGGGGGTGTCGCGTGCGCAGCATCGCCAGCGCCGAGGATGCAGGAGCTGTCGTGAAGGACATTCTTGACGGCTATCCCAAGCCAGGAGAGGAGATCCCGCCGTTGCAAATCCAACACCAGCTCCTCGAACTAGGGCTTCCTTTATCCGAAACAGCAGTAGGACATATTCTCCAACTCCTGTCGGCAGAGAGCGCCCAGTCGAAGAAAGGGAAGGCGAAAGCAGGGAGGACAAGCAGTGGCATCAGGAAATTGTTAAGCACGTTCCTGAGTGGCGACGATAGTCCGGAGAGGCACAGGAGGACTGTGTTGAAGAAGAACGGACCGAAGGGTGCCGCAGGAATGTCACGATCTCGTTCTATGGGACCGCCGTCAGGAGTGAGGGCAAACACACGAGTGAAGAGCGAAGCCTTCGAGTTCTTCATACCAAACCAGGTTCCTTATCCGACCACAAGCCAGGGGGAGGGAAACGGGGATCCTACCGCCAGGCAGGACGATGGCCTCGATCTCATGCGGAGGGTATACCAGGCCGACCCGCTCCTTTCCCAGCCAGCACGACTCCCAGCAGATCAGAGAAACGACGAACAGGTACTGATTGGACCGACTCATGGTGTAGTCGATGGAGGATCCGGAAATGACGAAAATGAAACTGGCGGAGAGGAGATAAGCCGAGGAATGGACCATGTAGGGGTGGGCGAGGTTAGACGCGGCGACAGCCCTTCCAACTCGGCAGAGGCGTTGGTGCGCGGCTCAGACCCCGTGAGCGCTTCAAGAGAGAGCGAACCGCAGACGAAATCGCGACTAGTGGAACCCGTCCTGGAGGGACAACAGCAAATCGGGTTGGATATGACGAGCAAATTCGAGCCCAACGATTTGCCCACCGAACGAGGGCAAGGAATCGATTTTATTCCGAAACCCCACGCAGAGGCAGATAGAGAAAGTTGCAGCGACACCCTTGAAAGCGAATTTGTGTCGTGCAAAACGAGCATCGAGGATCCACATCGTGAAGAAGTGGAGCCAGTTATCAGGCCTGAGGAAACCAAGGGGAGCGCTGCATCCGGAGTCGCGGATGACACCTGTGCTAGCCCAAGCAAAGGAGAGTCAAGCGAACCAAGCCCTGAAAGCGTGTCGCAATGCGGCGGTCGCAGCGTGAAGGAGGAAAGAGTTGGGACTCCGGCCACCAGACCGCCTCCCAACCCTGGGGCCTTCGATGGGGAGGCTGAGCTGTGCGTTTCGCCAGCCGAGAACGAGAACTACCATGATGTCGGACGGATGCTTGTGCAAGGGTCCCAGGACGAAGGAAGCGCAGGCAGAGGCTGGTCGCGGCTCAACCCTTTCAGATATTGGTAGCCTCGATTTCTAATCATCCCCTTGGCGCCCCTTGTAGCCCACCACGTATCGACCAGAGCATGTTGAGTTGTTAACCCGTTCGTAGCACGCGGCGTAATCGTTGCTGCATTGACCGTTGAACACAGGTCTCATTGGGTGTTGTCAAAAGCTGAGAGCCAGATGCTGTCTTGGGGAGTATGCGATACGGCGATGGGAGTGTCATTGCTAAGGAAAACGGCAAGTTTTAGCGGCAAACGCTGGGAGATATTCAGAGATGAATGCGATCAAAGCTGTGGGTGGGTGATGACGTCAGACTTTTGACACATCCGAACCGCTTCTTCCGCCTTGCCTTCACCTTGAAGCAGGACCCCCCATTATGCTGAGCTATGTCCGATCCAAAATCGCTAATTTCGGCCATTTTCGCACCTCCATTTCAGGCCGGTTTCCGTCCGCATTGGGATCGGGGGTACCATTTTTGGCCCATTTTCGTCCGCACCGCGGATGATACCTCCCAGGGCGCTTATCCGTCCGCACGGGCCCAAAAATCGCGTTCAAAGCAGATTCAGTGTATTAAAATAGGTAGATACTGTACTATAGCACACAACGACCAAGTATAAAGGCTGAAACTTCGAAATAATGGTGGAGGAAGGGAGGGGTAACGAAACGAGCTGCAACCACGGTCGCTCTAATCTCGCTTGCGGCTCACAACCCAAATGCTATCGTCCGACCATCTCCAAAAGACGAAATTTAGGCACTGGAGGGCACTGGCCGGCACTCCAGAGTGGTCCCCTCAAAAATGGTGACGACGGTGAGGCCCGCCCAGGTTACCTAGGCCCGTTCCTCGCCCTCAGATTTCGTCCGCATGGGATCGGACCATCAGGTGAAAAAATACCCCCCGCTATGATCTGATTTCTCTGATAGCGCTGATCTGACAATGTCGTCACGCCCCAATGATGCCAAGTATGGCAGCCAAGCCAAAAGATGTGCCAGGCGATACCATGAAGGCACCTGAATGGCACACCTGGCCTGCGTCGCATTCATTTGAATCATGCACCAAGAAGAGGTTCTTCAGTGGTGAATTCTCGGGTAGGAGATGAATAAATCGTAAGAGAGCATCACTGTGCTTCGTGCGAAGATCGACGACAGGTGCTGAATATTGAATCCCCAATGAATGAACCCATGGCTACAGTGTCTTGCATATTGGTTTGCGTTTCGTTTTTTTTTCAAATGGGTGTGACAGGGTCACACCAACCGCCACTCGGCGCCAGTGCGAGCCAATTCCCTGCCATCTGGACCACATCTGGACAGCAGCTGACAGCAGGCGCTCATGTTGTTGGCCCGCTCGTCACCAAACCTGGTATACATGTGCCGTGTCACCCGTCACAAAGTCCGCGCAGAAAAAAATCGTGATGCAAACCAATATGCAAGACACTGTAAGGCCGCTAAGCTTCTCCGGGTGCACCGTACGTCATTGCGGTGACGGTATCTACTAGTCCGCACAAAGACAACGTGAGCAGTGAGGACACATTTAGCAAGCGCGGGAGGCTAAAATCCCGACAAGACCCTAGTGCTGCTGCGAGCCGAGGTCAAGTTACCTCGAGTCGCGCAGCCATGAAAACTCGATCCGCTCGAATTCGGTTGGCTCGAGCTCAACTCGAGAGCTCGATCCATACCTGGAAAGTTACGTAGCACCTCCCAACCCTTTTCTCGTGGGGAAAGATTCCCCCACAAAACGATCATCGCCGAGAAAGCGAAACTAGAGGCAACGGCTGTCATCTAGGGGAGGATGGGGCCCGGTTGAGCGAAAACGGGTGCAAAATCATCGAAACCAAGCGGGATTCCCGTTTTGCGCGTCCGCATCAAGGTAGCTCGAACCTAGCTCGAGCTCTCCTAGTCGAGCTCCCGGATTTGGGCGTGAGGACGGCCTCGAGGTGAACTCGGATCGAGCTAACTCGAACTCGCAGCAGCACTGCAAGACCCTTTCGTACGCGATGCCCAACAACTCACGTGGCACTCGCGCTCGCGACCTGCCTCATTTTGGAAGACCTGGATGCTAGCCTTTTAGGCCGTCCCTCATCTGGTCTGTAAATGTGCATCAGACCGGAAGGATATGAAGGTCATGGTCATGGTTTCGCCCGCATGCTAGCGGCTGATTAAACCTTACAGACGCCCGACAGAAAAGCCCCGGCATCTCAGTCTTATTCACCGGACTCCGAAAGGAGAGGGCATGAACCAAAAGCTTAGCCGGCTGCCTAGAAAAATGTCTCGGAGGGGCCAGTGGAGTCGTAAATATAAATGAAACATGGGTGAAATTCAAAAAGTGGAGAGACATAGTACGATAATATTTATGAGTGAGCTGAGCGCTGATCTGATGAGAAGATACATGCTATCGACGAGTAAGTACCATACTATTCTAGGGCATCCATTTACCAAACCGTGACTCAAGTTTCGGAAATTCGCACATTGCAGCGATGGGTGCTGCATCTGTCTGCGAACACGTAGCGCTGACAGACGCTGCATCGACGGAATATCCTACGGAATTGGCTCCGGGTGATGCCATGCCCATTGGAGTGGCACAAACGGCGGAGAAGCCTTGTATTCGAAAGTCCTTGGCGGCGAGGTTGGAAGCGAGTGACGCGACGCGCTTGGGGCAAAGCACGTTCGACTCTGCGGCCTTAGCAACAAACGTAATTTGTATCACGGCGTGGTTGAGAGGTAGTGAACGTGAACTCACTTCGACGCCTGCGGGGGACAATGTGACCGGGTCTTGGAGCCGCCCTGAATGGGGCTTGGGTAGCTGTCCATGGGAGAGGATGTAATTAGAATGCATGTTTAATGTGTCGAGAAAGATGAGCGACGAACCCTCTTCATCACTAGTCTCTCCTTGATCGATGAGGTTTATGATGTGACGAGTCCTGGGAGGTGCCCTGAAGAGGGCTTGAAGAGCTGTTCATGGGGGAGGAGGGAGTCAGGACGCATGTTTAACGCGTCGAGAAATATGAGTGACGAACCTTGAGAGATCTCTTCCTCAGTCATCTGTCCTCGCCCATCGAAACCTATCATCGCGGAAACCGAATCAGGATACATACTCAATAGGTTGGGGGAAGCAATTAACGAACCCTCTTCATCACTGGTCTCTCGTTGATCGACGACGTGCGTGGTATCCATGGCAGGTGGTGGGATTTCGGGCGTGGTCATTTAACGTGGATATCGAGGGAGGGGGAAGTAAGGAGCCGTGTGGGGCGCCACCGAGTTCATATAGTTGAGGAGTTAGACGTCTTGACTGCGGATGGCGGCCCTCGCAGCAGGTTCACGCCACTCGAGTCAGACCGCTCGGGATACATGACTCAGTGACGGTGTTTGGGCGCTCGGCGTTCCTCGGCGGCGGCAACAAAATATCTCTTTAATCATCTCGCCCATTCTCTCTCCCACCTCTTCAGCCCATCCTACCCCCTCAATTCTCTCTCTCCAAACCTCGATGTCACCCTCACTGAATCAAGACCCGCAGTGTGGAACTCTTGGCGCATGGAGGAGCTTCGACAGGGGGATCGGCGGGATACGGTAATTGACTAGTACTGAGCGGTAAGTTGGTGAGAAGAGACGTGGAGACGGAGGAGAGCTCGCTGGCGTGTTTCCCAAGCTTCTCAGGCTGGTACACAGAACCACGTGATGTGTCATCATCACGGCTTCAATCATTTGGGCGCTTACAGCTATTTGTTAAACGATAGACCCAGTTTCCACAAACTACAGCTTATGATATTTGTTTACTTTTGGAGCGATTGTGGGGCGCACAAACAACGTCGGTGCCCCTTTATCGGAAGGCTCTTCGGACCCCATGCTGGCTCTCGGACCTTTCAGGCACGTTTTAACGCAGGGAAGGGTGGATAGAGCACCCCAAATTCGTCAGGAGTAACTATTCAAACTCATAGGCCGAATGAAGGGTGGTCGGCGCATCGTACACCTGTAACACCAAGCACCGGCCCTCCACCTGGCGGTCTTGGCGGGTGCGCCCTTGTTTGCGTTGCTCCAACAGTAAACAAATATCAAATGCTGTAGTTTGGGCGAAGTGGGTCTATCGTTTTACAAATAGCTGTACTAGTAAAGCATTCTCGGACCTCACTGGGACAGTTGCCACCCGAGCTAGACCTCTATATATAAGGAAATTTAAATGAGAGTTCTTGGTATGTTTCTGTGGGGTCGCATGCACCTCCGATACCAACACGAGCTCAGTAAGGACCGCTTAAGGGACGGGTGAATCCGTTGGGATTGACCACGTCCGTGATAAGTCTGCCGCACAGAACGCTCGCCGAACACGAGGGTTCGGGAAAGTGAGTAACGGAAGACACGAATGGGACGCCTGAGCCGAGGTCGAAACAGCGGGTAGGTTACATCCTTTACTGTATCCCAACTCTATTGAAAGAGAGCACCAAGCCGAATAAAGTTGATATTGAAAAGGGGGAGAGCTGTAGTACTATATCGGGGCGGGGTACATCATCGTCATGTCATAGGGCCCCAGATAATTACTAGGTTGGGGCATTCATGACAATGAACATCAAGGCATACTCGCTCACAGGCATCGCAACGGGCAAAGAAATGGGAAAGTTCACGAGCGCTGACGCCAAAGTTTGGCTCCAATTTCGTCATCTCCGAGAAGAACTCGCCCCCCCCCCCCCAGTGTCGCTCGGAGTTGTGGCACTCGTCTGTCGCACCGATGGGAGCTGCGTCTATCCGTGAACGCGAAGCGCCCACAAACAGTACATCGGTAAGGAATGGCGCATAATTGGGCTTGGGTCAAGCCCTCTTCATCCGTGCTCCACAAACGATAGAGAAGCGCGAGGTCCAATGAGCTACGGCGACGATATTCCCGACGACGGGGATCGAAACAATGAAACCGACAAGCGCGGAGGAAGGAATGGTTGATGGGTCGACCTTAAACCATGCTCAGCCCATGGCGTACTGAGAACTAGAAGGGGGGGGAAACGCACTTTGAGGCTCTGGAACCGTCACCTGCACAGCTGGAGGTGCTGGCGAGGGCCACCGCGACTGGGCGTATTTCTCGAAGAATTTATCCAACCAGCCCATTGCAGCATCGCCAAAGGAGATCAGCGCACATTGAACGAGCCGGGAACAAGTGACAAACCTTCGTCGCTCTCTACCTCTTCTTCTTCGGACCAAGGAGTGACACCCCTTTCAGCGTCGACGCCCGTCTCGGAAGAGATGCTCCCGTCAACCCGCAGGGTCAGCTCGGCGCTGTCAGTCGCTTGAGACATGCTATGTGCGGCGCGGTGAGCTAGTGGTTGCTTGGGTAGGTAGGTTAGAGGGCAGGAGAAGGGCTGCCATTCCGTTCAAACAGTGAACTGACCGTCGTGATTCGGAGTCACTGACCTGGCTGCGGGAAGCTGTATGACTATGACTCGGGCAAGGACCCCAGGCGTATCGGTCACCTACGAGGAGTGACGAAGTGCGCTAGAAGGCGTGGTAGAATCTGAGGTAGGCCTCACAATTTATTGGGGAGCGACGAGAGGCGCACCATTGTAAAGGTATCCACGCCTCATCGAAGGCGGGAGGGAGCAAGGAGATTCCAAATAAATTTCCTCACCTTCTTCTCCCTCTCCTCCTGTTGGGCTAGCGCTCTCTTCCCCCACATCACCCTTGCCAAGGCGTCCACCGGCCTCGTACCCTTCCCTCCCTTCTGGTGGCGACGGTGGCGAATATAGTCAGTCAAAGTCAAGACAGGCCACGCCAGACTCACACGTCAGGCCCGCTGCAGTGCTGAGCTCTCCTGATTTGGCACAGCCGCCGCCATCAATAGCCCGGTTGACCCGGATTGTTTTTGGTGAACGCTTCCCTTGAATTAGCTACAAACTTGAGCTAGAACTTGCAGAAATCAGTGAGAGCTGCACGGCGTTCAAAATGAGTTGTATCGCTTATATCCCCAAAGGCAATCTCAGTCATCTGAATCTGTACTGAAGTCAGGAAGGCTATGAAATGACGGCTTGTGACTCGTCGATTGCATTTGTTGTCCCCGGGCCATCGTGCTAGCAGATACTGGAACCCTGGGTGGTATCATGGTCAAGTATCGATCAGTGGATGTTGAACGTGGGATTTGGAGCCGATAAAATCGAAAGGGATAGACAGACAAGACAAATAAGCCGGGTGTAAGGTGACTGGGGCAACAGACAGCGGGACAAACCCTCAAAAGTCTTCTAAAAGTTCGATGGCACAGCGAACGCGAACATTTGGCCCCTAAGTGGGTGCATGTGCGGTAGCTCATCGACGACGGTGAAGGGCGGTGATGCACCAACGCCGTGTATCTGCGCCGAGCCGTTCTCGAGACCGATCGGGGTGTGTGAAGACGTGGGGGACATGCCAGAGTCGGCACCGTGTACCCGCGCCGTGTCGCCCTGAAAACCGATTGCGGTTCTCGGAGGCCCTGTAGTTGTGGGCGACGTTGTGTTTGAGTGGCTGGGGGATGGGATATCGGTGTGGGACGCCAATGACCAGGGCGAAGATGATCTTGGAACCCTGTGGGTTTGCTGTTCGGGACTCAGGACTGGGCATGAGGTGGGCGGGGTAGGGGAGGGTCCCAGGTGCTGGTCAAAGCCGTAGATGGTGGTCGCGGTCGTGGCCGTAGAGGAGTCGAGGACAACATGGGTGTCTGTGGAAGCGCCTCCACGAGCGCATCTTGAAACAACGCTAAGAGGATAGCTCGGATAGAGGGCTCGGTCCCGGGAAAAGTTCCTCGTAACAAACGTCTCGAAGCTTGAGAGAGTAGGGTTGTCGAAAGTGACCTTCCATCCGAGGTAGTCACACATTTCCCGTTCCATTTTATTGATATCCTTCAACGAGAACATCCCTCGTGCGACGATAGCCCAGGACTTGTTCGAATATGTGACATCGTATATCACCTTTGAAGCAATCATGAACCCAGTTATAAACAGACGGTGGCCAGAAACCATTTTAGTATCCGGGAAGCGGGCTTTGAGGCGCTGAAGTAGCATCAAAGTGGCGAAGGTCACGGAGGGATGCAGTTTTGTCCGGTGTAGAGCATAGGCAATGAAGTGGGGAAGCTCGACCCTGGAGCTGGCAACAGAGGGCGGGTATACAGGGCAGGCGAAAAGATGCGTTAGAAAGCGGGCACACGTCCTGGCTACGGTCGCGTGGCCGTAGAAAGGGCCTTTCTTTCTATCAGTGGGTACGAGTGGCAACTGGCCACAAACACCAATGAGCTCTTGACGTAAAGCCGTCTTCGAGGGGATGGCACTTACCACCTCCGAGCCAGGAGCGGCAATGGATCGACGAGGAGCGCTGACAGTGGACATGTGAGAGACCCGAACAACGCTTTGTCCCCACTGCTCCTGGTCTAAACTCGATGGGATGGCGGTGGTAGGGGAGAGTCAAGGGAGAATAATACGAGCAGTGATTTGTCGTAGGGTGATGAGAGTCGGTCCGTTTCAGTCGAAGGTCTGTGACAGCGTATTATAAGACGCCGAGAAACGAAACATGTCACAGTCACCTGGGCGAATTCAGGTGGGTGTGATGGCCTCCGACATCCTGCCACTCGATGGGACGCGTATCATGAGGCGCGCCACGGGGTACTAGTATACTTGCATGGCCATTTACATCCCTCATCTACTTACGTTCGACCCCTCAAAGTGAATATTTGCAACGTAACAAGGTAATAAATGGGCCGCTAGCGACCAAACGTATCGAGCGTGTGCTCTGTTATCCTTGCGATGGCTGCCCTGGCCATAATCAAAAGACCTTCCAATTCTCCCGGACACCCTTCTGTGTTCATCTCCTCGAAGGTTTTCACCCTGATGAGCCGCCGTTCGGCAACCTCTAGATGTCGAAGAAGGGATTTGGCGATCGCAACTCGGCGCTTACTATGTTTGGAATCGGCGCTAGGCGTAGTGGTGGGCTGAGGGGCCTCAACCCTCGCTGATGACCGTCAGCTATTACTCTGAGAGGAAGTGACGGAACTCACCACTGCTGCCCGATAGGTTCAGCAGCAACATCGCTGCGACTATGTCCGTTGTTTGGCCTTCGGCGTGGGTGTCATCGTGATTTGTGTCGCAACTTGGAATCGGCCCTCTTTCATGATAGATTGGGCCTTGCTGATACCTCCTAGGGAGTTGTCGAGGGCGAGAGGGATTTCTTCTTGTGGAAGTATACGGACAGCGTGTCTGTGGGCTCCTGAAGGTAGACTGGGAAGCGCCTGACTTCATGGCTGGTGGATAGAAATGGTGGGAAAGTTGAACTAGTGGAGACACCTTTTATTATCGAGCACGTCGCAATGCTGACTCGGATTGGAACTTGGGAGTCATCCAATGGCTGCGCAGACCCGCAGCTGCTGAAGATTGACGTGGGGAAGGCGCAGGAGAAATTCTCGACACCAGGGAGGTCTCACGGTTCCTTGGATGTGTGAGGCGTCGGAAATGTCAAGGGTAGTATCATGGTAACATCATGCCCACTTAGTGGCACACTTCCACCTGGACTTTGCCTGTGACACCGTCGGTTCAGGACTCAGGCATTACTGATTCCCCAGGGTAGCCAAACCTCGCAAACGGGGTGGCCCTGGGTCAGCACCTCCCTAAGGTGAGGGAGGCACAAGTGACGTGCCAAGGCCCGAGAATAAAAGCGCGTACGGTGCTTGAATTGACGATAAACACTCGGATCCATGTGTCATACCAAGACTTATACATAGTCAACGGGGTCCCGGCGTAAGGAAGGTGAGCGCAGGAGAGCTGCGTAAGAGGAGACGAAAGGGCAAGAGAGGGAGCACGGCCAACACAAAGAGTGTAGCATATAGCCGGACGTGATAGCTGGAGGCGAGCAACGAAACTCGTCCGACAGCGGTTGGCTTATGCGTGACTGATGTAGGGGTGTTCGAGGGATATGCCTTCTAACTGGCCGGTTCGGCGTTGCATACGGGTCTGAGATCCAAAAGTAAAGCATACATGCAAGGCGACGTACCTCGACTTCGGCATCGTCCTCGTCCATCCGCCTATTAAACTCCCCGTACAGCCTGCAGCAATGAGCCCTCATCAAGCGAATCTAGAAACTGCACAAACGAACGTTAGAGAGTGTGATCGTGAAAGAGGGTTTCTCTGAACTCATCGCACCTTGCCGCCCATTGGGGTGGCTCCGAGCTCAAAAGGCAGTTTCTCCAGCTCAATGCGCTGTAGGTCTCTGAATCCATCGCTCAGGAGGAGCTTGAGGCGCCTCCTGGGGTACTGCTCAAGATTGGGCCTTATCCAATCCAAATCTCGAAGAGTTTGTCCCTCCGGTGAGCCCGTATGAGCCATCCGATCGAGGAGGATCCTATGCTCACGGCCCTGGCGAACCCTCTCCAGACTCAGAGGACTCGCACCGATGTCGGTCAGGTGAACGAGCTCCAGCACGATAGGCCCCTCGATGAAGTCGTTCACTTTGCGCTGGTTGATGCGATTGGGAAGCCCAGTCCCGGGTACAGCTATTTCGCTGAACGGCGCGCATCTTATCACGGAGTGGGCTTCTTGGCGATATCTTGAGATGTTAAAGTCGGGGCTGCTACCATGGGGTTCGACGAGGTCCATGCAGGTCATTCTAACCCATTCCTATGCTCCAATAAGACGGGGGTCAAAAAATATGATGACAAGACTTGAATGCTTACCTCGGAGATGCGAGGCAAGCGGTAACTACTCCTCGCTACTTCGGGTCATCACGCCAAGTTTGAAGGGCTGCATGCCGGTAAATGCGTTCCAGTGCGGCGCGAAGGGCGTATCCTTCTTGCAATCAAAGGGCAATGCTATTTAATTCAGCCCCGCAGTAAGTCGACTCACAGGCGTCACAGTTGACCGTGCACGAGTACAACGGACTGCCATTTATATTTGTCGTGCTCTGACTCTGGAATCTCGCAATTCGCCATACCATGTCGGCAGTCCTACTGTCGGGCCACTGGCGCGAAGTGAGCCCTCAGGTTAGCATTCGGTGGTGGATGGAACATCAGGGCTGATTGCTTTGTGGCCTGATAACTGATTTTTCCGTACAAAATTAAGTCCTGAAGTGTAACTATTCCTCAGTCTCCGGCTAGTAAAAATACAACTTCAACATTGTGCCGTTTCATTAGAGTGTAGGGGAATGCGCGTATCTGAATGGCACGAGCGAAGATTCTAGCCATAGGTCCCAAGACGGACCCCGACCTCCCGCACCCTAACCGCCTAACCCGAGGAAGGGACATCGGCTCCACCGTCACTTGTGCTCGTGTTCCAGAGACCCTCCTCAATGAGACGCCTACGTTCCCTGATCTTCGCAATGACAGACTCTTCGTGAATAGCCCGGGGATGGTTGATATGAGTGGGAAAAATCTGCCTGGGGGAGAACGTCAGGAGAATACAAGAGGGGAAGGGCAGTAGTAGGAGGGGTGGTACTTACTGGTTCCACCACTTCAAGAGGTCTGCTACCTCTACACTCTCATTTTCGTCTTCGAGAAGTTCTATAATGAGACTATAAAAAAATTCAGAGTCGGTGCCCGCATGAGCGGAACGGCAGAACGAGGCAGCGTCGTTCAATGCGAAGCGAACCTAACAGTATGTCGTGAGTGATGGTACTATACGAGGGGCGGTTGCGTAGCGCAGGTACGCTACCTGAGTTGCGATGTACGCAATGGAAGGGATTGTCACTGCGGTCATCCCGTGGATTCGCGCATTGCTAGAGCGCGTCGCCTTGCTAGCCGCGGCATGGACGGAGCTAGGTGATGTGAATACGTGCTTGTAGGCCTAAAGAATCGGAACTGAGCGATCAATGGTGCTGACCATTGATGAGATGGACAGTACTTACCTTGACGAGCAAAGAGCTCCTGAATAAACCATCCCATGGGTCCTTTGGATTGTATTCAAAGTAGCGGTATAAAAACCTGGGCCAAAGGTCTCCAGACGGTACCAACGCGCCACTTGCTAGGTCACGTCGGATTCTGCGAAGGTATTCAACAAATGCCACAACGGCACGATACAACGAAGCCAAAATGACGAACTTATCGTCGTTCCAGTCGAGGTTTACTGGACACAGGAGCTCCCCGGTACGGGGGTGATGGAACCCTCTGTCAGTCTTGACATTTCTTTGGATGGGTGGTGAAAGGACCTGATGAGTAGGAGTGATCCAATCCACGATTGCCACTTTGATCGACTTTGTGTCATCGGATCGAGCAGAGGAGACGCCTTTGGTTATCTGGGGTCGAATTGCATGAGCCTGTGAAACGCTTTTCGAGTGAGCAACAAACCCCACCATGTCGGCAACGTAATGTATATCCTCCGCTGTCCCTGTATTCAGCCGTTCTTCTAGTCCAGGAGAGAGCTGCAATAAGCCGTTGTAGAGGTTTTGCTCAGCTAGTTCACTGGTGGGGATAGAAGTGATCGAGAATAAGGTGTTTAGTTCTAACTGGATCACAGATCGGAACCTACCTTTGAGGAAGATCCTCTGCTTCCAGCCTTCCTAGTTCAAGCTGCATAGTCCGGCTGATGCCGTTGGAGATAAGTGTGTGGATGCGGCAGAATGTTCTTATGGTCCGGCCAAAGTGGCGGCCATGGCCAACGAGGGGGTCCGTGCGGGAACTGGAAATAGGTAGCGGAGACGAATGAGGGCCTGTATTCGAAACGAAGGCGCAAATAAACACTGACTGTTTCTGGGCGGGGCCCCAGTGCATGGCGCTGGAAGGGGGCCGCTTGCCACGGGAGGCTGGATTCGCATTATTGGCCTGCGGTTGTGAGTTGTTGCTGGTGCCGCCCGCCATGTTTGCGGTCGCAGATAGTAAGTCAGCGTGTTAGTTTCGGAATAGATATGTGGGGAGGCCCAGGAAGGTGAAACGAAGGCTTATATAGCATCACAAGGCCCGAACCGCAGCTGAAATGAGTCGTAGTGAGCTGCGACAGTATCATTCAGACTCGATAAAAATCCCGGTGTCGCAGTGACTCAGGCGTGCAGTTCTTGGGCCTTCCGACAATCGGCGAGAACCTGAAGTCGAGAAATTCCACGGTGAGGGGTTCCAGTACCTCAGAGGGATGGCAGATGGAGTGGAACTCCCGCGACGAGGTCACAGGCTTGCCACCCAAGAGAACGTCAGAAAACCGTTATCCCCCCATCCTGACACTGGTTATCCACGATTGGAGAGTGGAGAGCGGACGATAGACGATGTCAGTCGATAGGGCACGGTCCTTGAAAGTCTTGAGGATGTTGGTGGTGGGGTCCGAAAGCCTCTTTCCAGGTGAGCCTAGGTGTCTGATGTATTGTGATGTCAGGCCACCATGTGCCGTCCTGCAAGAGTTTCTGGTCGGACGGACGGATCGAGCCAAACGGTCGTGTAAATGAGGCTGGGGGTGCGAGAGCCAGCACCGGGGTCGCCTCACGACTCGTCATTGAGCATCTCCTGCTTTCGTGATATGCTGAGACTTCTACGACCTTACACGGCGGAGAAAGGAACCAGAGGTGAGCGGGATATCTGGAGCATCGCAGACTGATGCCGAAGGTTCAGAGCCCAGATGGTGAAGAGCTGGGACATCCGATCGGTGGTACGATATAACGAAAGGTCGACTTTTACGCTGATGCTTTCGGGTCAGGCAGGGCTCTTCCAATCAAAAACTGGGATATATAGTGCTGAACTATACTCAGCGAGGTGCCCAGGACTTACACGAGAGGTCGGTTGGTATGTGGCTGTCGCTCCGACCTAGTTCAGTATGCACTTGTTGGAGGCTATGTCTAGAGTACCATAGGAAAGGTCAAATGCAAGCGGCGCGGAACAATTGAACAGGTCCTTGAGCGTGCCTCCAATCTCTTCCAAGCCTCCTGGTGACTTGCGGACTCGGAGGATTCCCGGTCCTAGGCGGCTTTCCTGAACCGGTCACCTTGCAGTTGTGGTGCACCCTCGCGCTAAAGCGCTGGAGAGAGATTTTGAAGCGATCGGCGCTGAGGAGCGGCACCGTGACCATGGAGAAAAGGGAAGGGTGGTGTGTGTGTGTGTGTGTGTGTGTGTGACGTTCCAAGATGGAGTGGTGGTGGCTTGTGATGTTGAATCAGGTCCAGGCTTCTGCAATAGACTCCGTTCCACGTGGTCCCACCGTGACAGCATCCATGTCAGCAGTGGTGGTCAGCACAAGGTCAGTACGTGCTGGCCTCTTGTACCATGGTCCTTGAGGATTTCACTCAGGGTTCACCTCGGGTTCACCTGGAGAAGGTATGAGAGCTCCAATTTAAATATCATAGGTCAACCTAGATTCAACAGTTCCGTTTGCTAAGTAATAGCGAGTTCTCATTGTTCCACGCAACTCGGCAATGCGCCAACCACAATCACCTCATAATGCGAGTATCCATTCTCTACTGCCAAACACCGCTGAGATACCCAGCTCCCATATGTCCGAGCGCTTGCAGCCGCCATTCCGTTCGGGGCGGAAAGGAGTGGCTCGGGCCATGGAACGAACGGGAGGCATAACCCCACTTGTGTGCCCAGCGTTCCGGCGACGACGAACTCTGCCACCGTGGTCACCTCCCTCGCTACTCTTCGATGTCGCCCCCCTCGCTTTCCGTCTGCTTGAACTCGTTATTGTCTTCCACTCAAACTCGTTAATTGAGCTGGCTAGGCTGTCGGTAGCGGCGATGGTGCTAACAGCGGATAACCCCAGGAGCTACTGGACCATGCCGTGGAGACCTTTGACCATCCGGGTCCCTATGGCTTGTCAGCGTCAAGGTCGCGGTCCTCGGGTCGTCTATAACAGACCCCTTGGATATCGCCAGGCCTCTCCTCGCCATCGGATTTTCCGGTATGACGATTAGGGGGATTTGGGCCCCAGGTGTGTTGTGGAGGTAACGGGACGGAGATACTTCACAAGGCCAGGCTGCCGAGCACTAGCACGCCAATCGAGACCAAGAGCACCAAAACTAGCCTGATGCTCGTGGTACGCTGAGGACGCATGGGGTCCTCCCTCTCCAAGTCGTCCTCGGAGCGACTGCTGACTTCACCCGGTAATGATGCCATATAGGGGTCGCGGAGGAGTTGGTGCCTGAAGAGGTTTCTGTGGAGACGCGTCGGTCTCACCTGTGGGTGGGCGGACCGAGCTTACGGTACCGCGCCCAAAGCCTCAACCCAGCACCCCGTTTGGAACAAGATGTAGGCCGAGAAATTTATAACTGACGCTCATGATAGAACGTGTTAGCGCTCCCAGTTCCTTCGTCATGGCGCCGAACGACAGCCTAGCCACGAACTTCCCAGGAGTCCTTCAGATTGGGCCAGGGTTGTGCCACTTCGTCGCGGAGCTTGCCTTCTTGGATTCTCGGGCCCCCAATCCTCGTCAATCCCCTTCACAGCATCCATCGACGGTGGGTTCCTCTCGTAATATTTGGTGAGCGCAGCAGGCTCCTCGTAACCTTCAGTCCCCTGGGTATACAGGTATTCGCTCTGAATGTCCGGTTCGATGGTACCATTACGAGTTCAAGTGGTTTTGCGAGTAGAAGGGGAGGGGGAGGACGGACGGGCTGCTGGTGTTGCGTCTGCGGCCTACGTACTCGAATCCATGCGCGCCGGGTTGCTCGATGCCGTTACCCGCACCATGCATCTGCGGATGGGGCTCTCGAAAAGCGCCGCGCACCTCGTACGGATGGAACGCCGTACGTAGCTGGTGGCTCGGCGGAGTTCGACGAGGGTTTGCGAAATATTGACCTGCTCCGCTTCGACGAAGATGCGACGAGGACAATGAAGGGTATGGAGGGTGTGACTGTGTGTAAGGGGAATCGAACTGGTCATCAATAAGGGTCGGCTGGATCGCTAGGGCACTCGGGTTCATGGCGTTAGGCATCGTCTTCGACTGGCCGAGTTCCTCGCATCCCTTGTCCCTCGAACCGCCCCACTCCTTCCCAGAGCGCATACAACCAATTTGCACTGAAGAACACTCGCAGAGGCGGACAAGGGTTTCGACTTCGACCTGGCTTTGCCCGACTTCTCGGACTCCGACGAACTGGAGGGTTCAGGCGGAAGGATGGGTATCGAAGAGTGTATCTTCCCCTCTTTGGTCGGGAACCGCCGTCGTCCATCCCCGCCTCCCCGTCACCACCTGTCGGTCTCCACCCAGACATCTCCACTCCCTTCTGGCTCGCCCATTCGCCCCTTCCCGCGACACTGGTCGCATGCTCGCCATGCCCACGACACTGGTCATCGAACACGTGCTGGCGGTACTAGCTCGAGCGAATGCTCGCAGAACTCCCTCTTCTCCCTATGCTGGAGAACGGCGTGGGCGTTGAGCTCGAAGTCGACGTCGTGTACCCTGGTTTCCCCGACCAAATCAGCGGGAAGGATGCTACGATCAGCAGCTGCGACCAGTGTGGATGATAAGGGGATGGTTGACGAAAGGGCTATGATAGGCCGTGGACTCGTTCCTCCGCTCCAAAACCACCTCGTCAGTAGCCCATAGTGATAATTGGCTCAATGAGGCGGAGGTGACTTGGGAGTCCTGGTGCGTCGTGTTCACCTGTCCGTGGTTTATGTGGGTCGAACGAGGATGTACTAAAGTAATTTACAATGGACTTACTGTTGGGTCTAGGGAATCCTCCGGGGAGATGTGGTCCTCGATCTGGCCATTCCCGATTACTTGGAGGTGAATCGGAGCCTCTTCGCTGACGCTGGGGAGGAAGCCCTGATGACGCAGACGAGGCCGACGACTTGCGCACCGGGACTTCTGGCTTCGATGGTGAGGACGTCGGTAAAGGGGCGGGGGTCGTGGCGATCGATCCGGAGGCACGGGTAGAGGTTATGTTCTGGAGTTATAGCGAGCTGGAGGTGATATACAGTAAGGGTGAACCTGGGGGTCGTCCATTCCGAAGGGCATCCCCTCCACTCTCCTACGTAATCCCTGCAAACAGCGCTTCCCGCTCCTGCCTCACTCCATCTGGGATGGCGTTCCCAACCATTGAGATCCGGTCCTGCTTCTCCGCTCGAGCTGGGTGCAGAATTGTCTTCAGCTCACCACCGGACTCTAGGCCGTCGGGCATGCTAACCGGGAGCTCCATTCCATAGCGACTGGGCTGGCCATAAGGGGACGTCGAAGAGTATCCGCGCTGTGCTGACGAGGACGATGTGTGCATCTAATGCAAGGTGCTGGGTATCGCGTCGGTCGATCATAGCACGAGTAGAGGGGTATGTCGTGATAGTCGTAGAGGTATGGGTAAGAGAGTGGATCGCAGTCTTCGAGGTCCGTATCCGTAACGCTTCGTGGTCGTCACACTCGTTGTCAACGTGGGTATGTAAGCCAGCAGATACCAGCTTCCGATACGCAGGACCGAGGTCGACCTCGTCCTGCCCTAATGTATGACGATCGAACAGCGGCATAGGGGCAAGGTGGCCACCAAGCAGGCTCGCTGGCACCGAGACGCACGATGTCGGTCGGTGTAGGTGGTGGTCGAGGCGCTCCTTCACAATTAGTTGGTGCCTTCTTGGGCCCGCACTCCGTAATCAGAATCCGTCCATGGGGATATGCCTGGAATCGTCTGCCTCATGTCAGTCCACGAGGATTGGATTGTGATCAAATGAAAGGAGAACTCTACCTTGCTGCCTTTTGATTGACCAGGTCCCCAACTCCTCCGAGTCCACGGTCGATGGTGAATATGTGTAATCAGTGGTCGTTGTCGTCGACGCGGCCCCCGAGTCCGTCGAGGAACGAGGCAGACCCTATAGACCTAATCTCTGGGAATCGTCCTGAGAACGACTTGCCGAGAACGGAGCGTCGATGTGGGACGACTCTAATTGGCCCGGGAAGCATGGGAACGGTACCGGCTTTGTACTGGCTCGACGCCGGCGGAGTTGCTTTGTCCGATTCGTCGTTCCGATACATCAATCGAATAGTCGAACGGGATGACAATCCGGAGGGGCTCGAGAACTGATCAGGCGTGACGGGGATACCAGGAACCAGGCGATGCAGGGAGGTTCCTGAAACCTATACAACACGCCGGAACAGGGGGTTCTTTCACCTGCTTCTTGATGGAAGTGGCATGACCATGGCCTGCGCCAGCCAAGCGGGTTGACGAATGACGTTCACACTGGCATGAAATATGGGCAAAGTGCGAAGTCCTCGAGCCCACCCGCACACCATCAAGAGTCGCGCTGCCTCAAAGAGGTATCGCATGTGGTAGCGACGACAGCCTAAGAGTGTAGGGAAATAGTTTGAAAAGTTAGGTAGGGCACCGTCGAATAGAAGAGAGGAGAGGAGAGGAAGTGAAGAGAAACCAAATGGAGAGAAGGGAAGAAGGGAAGGGAAGGGAAGGGAAGGGAAGGGACGAGATGAGATGAGATGAGATGAAAAGGCGGAAATGGGAAGAGAAGTCACCGAAAGAGAAGAGAAGTCACCAAAAGAGAAGAGAAGTCACCAAAGGAGAAGAGAAGTCACCAAAGAGGACTCGGAAGAGCTGAGAGACGGGAAAAGATAAGGATAGACACGAGGGAAGCCAGGGGAACGGCGAGCATTTATAGATGTCGCCGAATGTCTCCTCAGCGAAGGCCCTCAGCCTCTGATATTGGGGACACCTTTTCTTTGGCGAGCTTCGGAATGGGTTGGAAGCGACGGCGGATGAGGGAAGGTTGAGGGGGTCTGACTCAACTCCCGAACTCGTCGATTTGCTATACAACCCGACCGCCTATTGCCGCCGGGTCGGGATGGGCGCTTGTCGATGGCCTTGAGGTGTATCCCATGACGTCGGCTGGGGAGGGTGGTGTGTGAACTGGCGAAGGGAGGGGTGTGACCTGAGAAGTGCGGCCTGAGTGTCACGTCGGCGAGATGTGGTATAACGTCGCATATATTCTTCACAAGCGCCTCTTGATAGTATCCTGCAAACCCCCAATACCTTCCGCGCTGCTGTATCCGGCCAGTGGCCTCCGAGTCTCGGAGAACGCCAAGAATCGCGTCATTAGACTATCATCACAAATGTTGGGGAGATCGCGAATCAAGCGCCCGTTCACACACAAAGGCTCAGATCGGCGATACGGCCTCCAACACACGATCGCCCACCCCACCAGCACCGAGGGCATCTCCGCGGCCACCGACTCGGAGGACGGGTGTTAAAGGCGGCGTTGTTGAGCGCCTGGAACGCGATATGGCCTCACCGTAACCTGAAGCGTTGTACTTGAAAGGATAGGCATGATTGTTCAGGGCGGCGGTGTCGTAGGAGCAAGGATGGGAAAGTCATGCTTGGCGATCGTGGCGGGCCCATGTCGTCTGGTTCCAGTCGTTCGGAGGACCTGCAGCGATCCCAGAGCACGGGGTCGGTGATGCTGAACCAGATAGAGTTCGACTGTCATTGGAGAACTGTATGTAGACTCGGCGGGTGTGGTAGAGTCGAGACCTGCGACCTGCCACTGGAATGCCGCATACCACATCCAGAGACTTGAAGCGCTGACGAGGTCAACCATGGTGTCGGCATGATTGACAACCCTACTTCGAGTGCCTTACGCCAGTACTGGATATTAGACGACGCGAGATCCTTGTGCACCCCGAGACACGAAAACCCGCTCACGTTTTCGATAGGGTGCCCCTCGTCCCCAATCTTTACTAGGGCTACCTCACCATGGATGGACGACAATTAAATGCCGTGTGCGGCGGTGGACTAGAGAAAGAAGGACGTCGCTGTTTCCTGGGGGGAGGGTGCGGGGGCTACAATGTTTGAGAGGATTTAGCTGCACCACTCAGGCAACAGTTGTGACCCGACGAACCTTGGAACTTTGCTCATCGACCCGTCGGAGGTCAATCGAAGGCTCAAGCGCTCAAGAACGAAATGCTTGTATTTGCTTCCTAGCTCGAACAGGTGTAACTTGAGGGGGTGAAGAACACGAAATGATGGGGATCGGAGCACGTCAAGTTTCGTATACGAACCTGGCACCAGCGATCACCGATCATCGCTGAAGTTTCAAAAGACGGGAACCACTCACCAAGGTTTCAACTCCTGGGGCGAACTGCAGCGGTCATATTCAGTTATCCCCACTGACCGGCTGGAACTCATCGCGCATCCACGCAAGCGCCGTTTTCAAGTAGGCATGCTTTCGTTCCGTAGTGGTTTGGCTGGAGTCTGCAACTCGTTTCGAGTCTGAAGATGGCAAGAAACACAAACATGCCTTCGCACCTGCTCGCTTCCTCCTCTTTCAGACATGGCACAAGCGTGTCCGAATACAGCATCACGTTCGGAAGAGGAATAGTCCTATGGTCGGTGAAGCTAGAAATGGGAAGGTCGAGCAGGGCCTGCATAACGTCAAGAATTCCTTCAGGTTCCCCGTCGACCCCGTTCTTCTTCACCTTTCCCTGACATTCAAGGTTCTCGCCCCGACATCAATCAACTCGGCCACGATGATAGCGAATTCACTTATGACCCTCGCCCCCGCCTCGCCTTCATCCCGCACCCTCGCCCAGTGATACTCGATTCGAAGTTCCTCAGACACCGAGGTCGTCGTCGGTATTCGCCTCCTTGCTTTGTCCCCTCTTGTCTACTTTCCAGTTCCTTCTCTTCGCCCTTCATGTTCGAAGCGGTTGAGGGATACCACCAACGACCCTACTCCTATATTCCGTGTAACCTGCCCTTGTTGCTCACGCAGTGAAAACTCTACGAAGGCGGCTACGAGAGTTTGAGTCTGAAGTCTACGCTGGGAGCACTTCGTTTTGAGGAGAAGGTCCGGGCCCTGGGAAAGGAGAGCTAGAGAAGCGGTGAGGGCTGTGGAGTCGAGGTTGGAGGGGTAGGGGTCATGTCTGCAGAAACCTCAAAGTGCTCACTTTCCCCTCGGCATCGCCTCTACATTTCAGGTAGTGGGCGCAAGCCAGCGGCAAAGCCCATCGTCCCCTTCCCTCCCACACCGCAAGACCCTCACCCATTCATGCCGGTTCTCTGTGTCCGTCACCGGAGAACTTGGATGCGAGGAAAGCTTTAGCATTGCCCAATGCACCGTCGAACTTGAACCAACAATGTGGCAGAAGCTTGCCGATCCTGAACAGAACAAAAGAGTCGATTGCGCGGTATTAAGGACCGGATAAATAAATGCTTAGATGGAGGAGTAGCCGAGCACTAGAATGCGAATCGGAAAAGGGTCGACCGCGTTTGAATTCGGTGCTCGTGTCTAACTCGCGGTTGCACAGGAGGCCGGTCTAAACGCTGGTTCTGAGGTGCGAGCTGAAGTGAGCTCGACATAGTCTTTGTTAAGATGAGAATTGAAGTTGGGGACTCACTGCCTGCTTGGAGGCCGGTCGAAGCCTACATCCTCCTAACCACGATCCTCGGCCCATTTCGAACTGTGTGCCCATCCTCATTGCAAACCGGCTCGAGGGTATCACCCCACGACCGGCTTGTGAACAGTTTGAAGGAAAGCGGCTACTTGCTACTGTCGTGTTCTCTTTCGTTGTCATTGTCGTCGACTTGACCCTCCGAGACACGCGAAGTCCTCTTTCAGTCTATTCATCTCCTTCACAGTCCCGCTGCCATTCGCTCTCGCCGTCGAAACTGGGGGTCGGACCGAGTAGAGCTGTTCATAAACGCACTCAGTCGAGCGCTTACTTGAACATATGGACTACCCACCGGCTCCGTCACCACGGCGAAGAACAATGCTTTCCCAATACCGCGTGTCGTAAACTTGATAGGGTAGGGTGTCGCCCATGACCCGAACCCGAAGGTTGCAGCCTATGTGTGGTAGGAGTGGATTTGACTGGAGAGATGGTGGCCAAGGCTACTAGGAGGAAGGGAGCGTAGGGAGGCAATTGGGGGAGGGAAAGGTGGTGGTGCTTGTCTTCAAACCGATAAATCCGGATGTCGCCGGAGACGCAGAAAGCTGAGCGCTCGAGCAGCGGCAGCCACCTCCCCGACCT
Source organism: Coprinellus micaceus (assembly GCA_951394405.1). Taxonomy (NCBI): domain Eukaryota; kingdom Fungi; phylum Basidiomycota; class Agaricomycetes; order Agaricales; family Psathyrellaceae; genus Coprinellus; species Coprinellus micaceus. The sequence goes on from OX596345.1 coordinate 2,251,022, forward strand.
CTACGTGCTGCAAGACTCCCTTCTGGACATACACTGACTCTTTCTCCTTCCCACCCTCCTGGTCCCTGCTAGGTCTGTAGTGACATTCTCGCCCACATTTCTCCGTCGCTATGTTTTTGGCAGCTCCCGAACTCTTCTTTCCAAGGGGTAGGGTTGATGAAAGAACGGGGAGAACGGGGAGAAGGAGAGGTTCGAGCAGGGAGAAATCGGGCGAGCGCCACGTGCGAAGTGTTATCGACAAAACGCCAGTTAGCTAATGGATAGTGTGCAAGCGACGAGAGCGTAACTGCCGTTGGCGGTGCAGTTTCCCACAAGAGCACCGTCTAAAGAAGAAAAGGAATCGGGGAGGTGAGAGCACAATTGATTTGGAGGAGTTTGGAGGACGACAGACGAACATGGTGATTAACAGGACTTATCGGAACTTGAGAAGGATGATGTCACCATCGGAAGGTATAGCTCAGGCTCGCATTGAATAGTAGAACTGTAGGAATACTCTGAGGAATGGCGGCGAATATTGCGTGGATTCGTATTGTTACAGGTACTGACAGCATTTGGTAAATACAGGGACGCGGACGGCTTTTGGATATAGATGATGGGGGAAACTGGATGGAAACGGGCATATGTACAACGGACGCGGCGGGAACGACAGATCAAAGATAACTTGAAGTAAATAAAGCCCTCACCCCCAGCCCCAGGACTTCGTTCTTGACGATGTTGATGAGCTTGCCGGCGTCGATGAGCTTCAAGACGATGACAGATGCGAAGTGGATGCTGATGGGCTTGACCAATGGCGACTGCGATGATGATTCAGAAAGGAAGGAGGAGGAAGGGGCATAGAAGGGAAAGAGGGATATGCGATTGCCGTTAAGCTTTCTTGATGTTGTCGCGGATCCTTTTAACCGCGCAGGAGGCGGCCGTCTTGACGAACTCCTCAGCCAAGTCAAAATCCATCTCATCCGCGATACCTCTGAACAACTTCCTCCACTCATGCTCCGAGCAGAGCAACTTCTCCCCCCTTTCAGTGCCAAGAAGGAACATGTCCTGGTCCTCGATCTGAGGCGAGGCAAATCCAGGGGTGGGAGCAACGGTGGGGCCGCGCGAGGTCGAGGGGCTGCGCGGGCCGCTAAACGGAGACCGAAGTTGCTTCAAGATGGTCGCGATGGCTCGGAAAGGGCCAACGGTGGGAGTAGGGACCTTGTCGAAGCCCAAGACCTCTTTCCCCTTGCTGTTCCCCTTGCTTCCGCCGCCGAAGTTGTTGAACATATCAATCATCTCTGGGATAGGGTCTGGCTGGGGTATGTTGATCATCGACGGCACGGAGGTCATGAAGCGACGCTGGTAGCGTTCGATGCCGAACGCCTCACGCCAAACATGAGTGTGTTTAGCCAGGGTTGGGTCATCGAAACTCTTGCCTTCAAGTATACCGTGGTAGAGCTTCTTTCTAGACACGGCGTCGGCGATGGCATTGAGGAGTTCGGCGTCCATGGACAGCGACGGAGTGAGGTAGTAAGTGGGAAAGCGAAAGGATTACATTGAGAGACCAGGAATGAGGGTAAGAACGCGAACGTAGTCAGAGGTTGTATATGTGAGATGGCGAACGTTCACTCACAGATGGTCGATATATAGGTCGTCTTTCATACCCACTATAGACTCAACTTCCTCCGCCGTAGCGTCCGACTTCGCAACGCGCAGGCAAACGGCAGACTCGGCCATGGCGTCTGAAGCCATTTGGTAGGCAACTCCCTGCACGATTTCCCGAGCAGACGCGTTCTGACGTTGCTCGGGAGTGAGGACCTTCTGTCCCCACCCGCACAAGCGTCCGGCCTGTCCCTAACGGTTGCCGTATCAGTAACGGATTCGAAGTAGACAAGGACATGAAATAAACTCACTCCGTAGTAGTGGTCGTTGATGAGTTGAAGGTACACCCCCACGCGGTCGAAGTCTTTGTTGTCGCACAAGGCACCGTCAGGATGGTATGCCTGCGTGAACGTAGCGAGGCTATCGTCGGAGAGCTGGGCGTCGAACCGTTGTTGGATCGAAGACATTACAGTAAACGAGAGAGGGCGGGGCACGAACAGCTGGTGGGTGGTGGCGGAAAGGATGGGAAAGAAATGGGGGGCTGGTTTTTCTAGATATGAACCTTTATGTGAAGTAGGAGCGAGGCAAACCGGCGCTGAAGATGGAAAGAGGACGGACAGGACGGGACGGACTCCCCAAGTGGAATTGGCGGAACCTTTCACCCTTTTCTCCTCATCTTCCCCTTCTGGAGCGAGGGTTCACTGCAAACGAGTGTCTGACTCCTGTTTAAACTTTGGTCTAGTCATTTCGTCCCGGAAGGCTGGCCGATCTAGCCAATACCCTCCAGCCGGTGAATTGCGCGTTGCCGATTGGTTATTGATGGCGATAGGCGCCCAACCGCGATTTGTGCCCATCGGTTCGTCGCTGCGGTGATATCTGCGCCATGGTATTTGTGTCCAGGGAAACATGGGCACGTCTGAAACTGAACACATATTTGGATGGGCGCCCCAGCTATTCGCGAGGAGATGCGACGTATGTTCACTCGTTCCTTCAGCTGTACGGGTTGAGAATGCTCGACCGCCGCAGCCAACTTGAACCAATCTGGTGTTGTCATTGGCCCGTGTAACTTTACGTATACATCGTACATCGGAGATCGCCGACTCGATGCGAGCGAATCTCGTTGGCATCCCTCGTTCAAGTCAGGCGACTTCCTCTAGCGCGACTTCTTTAAATCTCATGTACAACAGGCCTTTGCTCTAGTTGGCGGATTCGAACAGGTCGTCTTTTGGTACCACTTTCCTCGTGCGACTGTACAGTCTCTCTATGTCGCGAAGCTGTGCTGCGGAGAACATGAGGTGGCGAGGTGGCGCACACGCGTCGCGGATCCAAGCCAAACCAGGTAGGTAGCATTGTCCCCTCACACGAGGCCGCGGCTCTGTTTCCTTGGCCCCGAGTAAAGGGCAAAAAGGGGTTTTAGTTTCGGGGCTGATTGACTACTATCAACCAAAACTGAATGAACGCCGGCGAGGTACCTCTGGTGGTGTGGCCGCTCATCGCGACGCCTTCAAGTTGGACATCTTCAACAGGCCATTCCTTTGGGTTGTCCGGAGAACAACCAAGCGAAGGGAGCACATGAGTTATCACCGTAGTAATTGGTGCCCTCGACCTCGCCCCTCCAGAATTACAAATTAACCTCGAGCTTCCAGAGCAATGGGGTTAATTTGAGGGATGTGATCGCGATCGCGAACATATTGGGGCGACCTACCTCCTTTCCAAATCGGGCCAAACCTCAAACGCATCGGGCTGCCTTTCTGGACATCCCGTTTCCCCGGCCCCATTAAAATGCCTCTGGGTAGAAATTCACTTTGGATGGATTGCGTACTAAGTCACTCCTCAGCTCGGGGGAGGACGTTCACGAATTCATGACCAGCGGCCTCGATACTGCGACAGCCACGGCAACTTGTGAAAGGCTGGACCGAATCGAGTCATCGTTGAGGAGGTCATGAGATTAACAGGCAGGACCCCGGGGACTCCCACACCCGCAGCAAGACATCAAACATACGATCATGAATATCGAATTGGAAGTGCAAGCATCGCCTTCGGCCTCGTGGGTTGGAGACAAAGTTTAGTAATTGTCCCCCAACCGTGACGGTCACGGTAGTAAGGCTCGTGCATGACACAGAGCCTGAACCTCTCTTCAACCTGAAGGAATCTGCTTAGCCTCGCAACACACCGGTACACCTGTGTTCCAGGTGGAAGACTTAGTCGTTGGCTCTCACTTTGTAACACGTCTGTTTATGGACTCGCCGAACATTAGCTTAGTGGTCTCCCTTGCTTGTTCTCTGGGTCGAAGGTTACGAGCAAGGCGCCAACGACCAGCGTCTAATTTAGGCGCCCTCAATTTTAGAGTTCAGAGGTCCGAATAGGGCCTTGAACAGTCATAGTAATAGCCAGGAAAGCTCCCGCTGGATCGCCGTATGTGCTTGCCTGCTATCGAGCCCCTCCTATGTTTCAGCCTGAGAAGCCCAACAAATTCACGATATCATTAGAGTCAAGTGGCGCTCACGCAACAATCGAATGTCCCCGCCAAGTCGGCCAGTCGCGGAGGGGTGTTCCCGGGTCCGTACCACGTGAGGAATCAGCCCAAGGTTGGGATATCATGTGCGACACCGGCGTCTCAGCCGTGATGTACGGTCGAGTTTATCTGATTTGTTCGTTAAGCGTTGGGCGGTTCAAGATGTGGCAAACTGTGACTCTGATCTCCGATGGAGCGAGCCCACTCAAAGGCGCCAAACGACGATCCGGTTTTCAAGCGACGTAGCGGTCTCAACATACTAGGGCTTCCAAGGTTAAATAAGCTCATCCCTCCGGTCCCATCTCTGGTACTGCGGATAGACGTTGAAGGCACCCTCTTGACTTTATACATATGCACTGCATCTATGAGCCTTGTCATCATACCCAGGTTCGCTCTCGGGGTCTGGTGGGAGAATGCTCCGACTGGGTCGGGGATCAGACACCCTTTCGAGCCTCACAAATAATTTGGGGCAATGTACAGGAGGAGATTGAAGGTGCGAATCTGGAATACCCTTGCTGAGGCCAATGTATAAACAAGACCGGAGATGGTGTGAAAGACTGCAGGGTTGTCACGAGCAGTGAAAGGCTACACGAGATACGGCACTCAACCGGTACTAGTCAGTTCAACTCACACACTGGGGAATGCAGAACGACCCACCCTGTCACTGCCCATCTATCTCCCTCCTGGGCCCTCTCTCCCAAAAGACTAGAGCGTAGGGGACAATCCTTGATCCTGACTCGGGCTTCCAGCGTTCCAGATGCACCAAGGTTGCTGTGGGTGGGTAGCATGGGTTCACCGGGCGCAGGGTGACTCAGGCTCGGTGCCAAGCCGCCATGGTAGAAGAAACCTGCTGAGAGCGTCTTGAACCTTGCCCACTGGCAGTTGACAACGATGCCAGTGGTTTGGCAAAGGCGTTCAGCGGAGTTTCAAAGCCGCCACAGCCTGTGTGTTTGTCCGACAGGGAAAAGGGAAACAACGCAGTCTCCGGCCCCGGGTTCACAGCGGGATCATCATATCATCACCCAGGACACATATGTTTTTGGGGCAGTGAGGGCCGGGGAGAGTAACCGGGGACCATATTATCATCCGCCCGAATGGGAAGAACGCATGGTGCCTAAAAGTGGAGTTGTCAGGGAAAGGAATTCCTGCATCCCCCAATACAACCTCCCTATCGATACCACGTAAAGATCCACGACTGAACACTCCAGTCATTCCCCTTCCGAAACCCGAGATCCCTTCCATAATCCAAGGAGCCTCGTTCCGTCAGTCGAGCATAGTGCTTTCAGTCTGCCATCTGTCCGGAGCTCTCCGATTGGCACCTGACCACATCATCGTGCCATCACACACAAGCAGAACACGACGCCAACGGCGCAACCCCCACGTTCCCCTCATTTCCCTAGGGTCCTCCCAGTCCCATTCTCGTTTCTACACCCTTTAACCTCCTGTGTCGGACCTCCCCTCTTCACTGGCCAGAGATATGTCGATCATGTGTGTAATCCTCCTTCTTGATTTGATTGAGCCTCCGTTGACACCTTGCCTCGAACAACAGGTCGACCGCGGTTCCAAGTCCAGTCGGCAAGAGCTCAGGGAGCCCATACCCCTATCCGGAGCTCGACAGTAGCTTCCTCCCAAGCAGCGCTGATGGCTCTTCAGTCAGCGCTGGTCTGGTCGAAGACCCCCGAGCAAGTTTCGAGAAAGTCGCAACCGTGGTTGCCATTTATAAGGTTGCTTTGTTCTGGGCGGGTCGGGTCAAGGCGGAGCCGGGTCTGTATTCCGCCGAGGAGCAGGACCAGAAACTCTCTGCCTTGTTGGTTGCCGAGAAAATGCTTCTGGATGTCACTAGAAATGCAGAACGGCTCCCTGGCGCATCTCAGCAACAGCTTCATATCTTACAGAACGAGCTCCTTAATCAAGGTATGTCATTTAGTTGTATCCCTGGGATACAGTGCTAACGAAGTCAACCCATGTTAGGCGTCAGTACACAGCTCGAGCTTCATTTCAGCAGCCACCGAGCGCCAGTCCCTCAAATCGATGATACCTTGGACTCCGCGTCAGAGTACGGGAGTGACGACCCGTTCCTGGCTAGCCCCCAACATTACGCCCAGGAGACCACGTATGGTTAGTCCTAACGTCCTTGCTTTATTGTTTATTGTTTTTGTTTTTGTTTTGTGATCAAAGAACCGGCGCGCATCAACGCTGTGGGCGTTAAATCCTCATTGCCGTTCCATCATCTCGACAAAAGCTGATAACAACCACACAGGGAACGAAGGCTACTTGTGGCAGCCATTTTCCTCAATCGCCAACCTGAAATCGGGGGTGGCCAAGCTCTTGTCTACCATTATGATTTTGTCTCTTCTAGTAATTATCATCTGGACCTTCTTATGCTGCTTCACGTCTGGTCGTTACAATTTCCCCACCCCCATTTTGTTTTATTCCTCTCGCCCAGGCTTTCGGCCTACGTTGTGATTACGGGACTGGGGCAGGCCTATCCAGACACCGACGACTCACCCCAGCGCGCCTACGTGCCTACACTATGTTCATTCCCTACGTCCCCTCGCATTTACCGACGGAGATATGGAAGCACGTCTCAGATCCCCCAATATATATCCAGACCCTTGCATATGCTCGCTGCTCACCAGTGCTCGATGTCGACGGGAACATGTTTATACACTCGGGTTCTCGATTCGACAAGGCTAGTAAGAACGATTCTACTTCGGGTGCTTAGAGAGTGGCGTAGTACAGCCTGAAACGGTCGTTGGCAGAGGAAGCGATGGCTTCAACATCGCGCCTGTCTGGTATCAAGCCCAGAAGGGCCTGGAGGGAATAATACTCCGTCAGCCACCAACCCTTGTAGCGCTCGAGGCACCGAACTAATTCCTGCATCTCGTCCACCTTCTCCTCCATCGCCACAGCCTGGTTACGAGCCTCTTCCAGCTCTACCTTGATATCCTTCAGACTCTCCGTCTTGGCTTGAACTCGCTGGCGGTATCTCCCTTGCGAGCGCTCGAGGGATTGAATCTTCAGCTTCAGGGAATCCATCTCCGCCACAAGTTTACGGTTGGATTTTTGCAGCATCGCCACGGGGGAAGGGCCGTGGCTTCGGTGAAGAGTTGACGCATTAGAGGCATCGCTCCGACCTCCCTGGGTGGAATTCCCGTTTCCACTGACGGCTGATGGAAGAGTGGTGCACTATTAGTTTTGTAACACGGGTGCGTCTCGTACGCGGTTTGCCTACCTGTGCCTAAGGGTATACCCAATGTAACCTCCAAGGACATGCTCTTGATGCCAGTACTGGCGCATGGAAGACCGGCTGTGACTTCTTTGGCGTATCGGAGAGAGCTCGACCCCAATCGCGACTTGGGTGCGAGGGGCGGGGGACCAGAGGGAATGATCAAGCGGGTCCGGATGGGTGTGCCTGGGTGCGGCGAAGGCGATGCTTTGGGCATTGTGAATGTGATAGAAGATTATCGACTGGGCGAAAGATGGAGGGATGCGATTGCGAGTTGGGGTACTCTGCTTTTCCCAGCCGCCTTATAACTCTTCTCCCGTGCTCCTTGAAAGCTGCAGTTTGGATTGTTGTATTGGAAATTTGACTCTGTCGACCCCCCGCAGCAGGTCGGGCACAACGACGCTAATCGAGTCACATATTCGCCTTGGTCATACAGTACACGGGTCTGTGAGAGCAATAGATCGGAGTGACCGGCGACCTCAGGCTTCCTAGTGAAGCCCAAAGGCAGTCGGCCCCGGAAACGCTCAAGCTGCGCTCAGTACAGCTTCCGAGCGGGGCGTCTAATAGGATCGTCGAACTTTTGCAAGTCGCAAAAGTTGACCATCACATTAGCAGGGGTATAACCCGTGACAAATATTAACAGGGTATCTGTGTGCTCTTATACTCAGGAAACTTGGACTCGTTGGGAATGAATTCCTATCGCAAATTCCATCTCAGCGCTCGTCGGCGAACCCAGTCTGCACTGATGGCCATCAGGATGATGCAGTTTTGAACTCAGCTGTCCGGGCCTCCAACTTCAAGTTGAAGGAACTCGGCTTTCTTATGATCACTGGCACCGTCATGAGCACGACCCCATGATCTCGCCTTCTGCCTGCAGAAGTCCTCACCTAACTGCGAGACGATGGTGGGTTATCACCACAGATATACAAACCAAAGTCAGTAGACCTCTGCCAGTAAAATTTCTTCGGCTTCGGGAGCTGAGCCCAGGGTAAGCGCCGATTCTCTATCATAAGATACGCGGCTCACCCAGATAGGATGGTTGTATTAGCAAAACTCACGGCCGGTGCACGACCGACCTGAGTGAGAAAAACATCGTCGAGAACCCGCCCCTACCACCATTGCGGCACAGCCCAGCGAAACTGCTGTAGCCGACACGACCCAAGACGGTTCACCTTTCTCCCCTTCCTTCCGCTCCCTCATCGCCGATACGCTTCTTGAGCTGGTAGAACGCGATCAAGAACGTTATCAGATACCATTAGTCTATGAACAGCCAAATGCTATGCTCCCCAATACCGCTATAAGAGGCGCCGAGCCCATACGCCTTGTCCAAGAAACTGTTCGCTGCGCTTCGAGGCAACTCGCAGGGTATGTCCTCCTTTTTATCGGTAAACTGAAAGCTCAAACAAGATGGATCGTCCCCTTTCTATTACTAGAGGTTAACGGGTCCGAGAGCGCCTGAACAGGCAGAACATACCCAAGAACCATCACCTGGAGGATCCGCGGACGGCTCGACAGCACTGCTATACTCACCACGGCCTGATGAGTTGCCTCGGATTCCCTCTGGATTGACTTCACCGTAAAGACAACCCACGGCTATTCATAGACAGCCAGCAGCTACCCCTCACCCTTGCCCAGCCGTCGAAGTCGACCACGAAAGGTTTTCACGACGCCTCCAGAACTCCAATTCTCCGTGGTCAGTATCACCAACGCACTTCCCACCCGAAGATGTGCCGAACCTGAGCAGCTCTCAAACATACGAAGAAGTTCTTACCCTACGCGTTAAGATCTAAGGGAGCTCCGCAGCCCCAGCGGGTTGCGGCGGAGGGTCGCGACAGTTGTTCGACCATTGGAAAGACGACCCCGTCCAATTGTCTGTTCTTACCTGCCTCAACGATTCGTTCTCCCCCAAACTATCGTGTGACAGCATGCCAGCGTCTTCTGCACCGTCGTATGTGCCGTCAATGTCGACATCAACATTCACTCTCTCATCCGCCACTGACGGATCGTCGCCTTCCTCTGTCCTATTTGACCAGCCGAGTCAAGCCACCGACAATTCGGCTGGTTCTGCTCCCTCGAAGAAACCCAAACGGCTATATCGCGTCACCACCGATCTCGAAATGAAGGTGAAGCGGCAGGAGGCCGCAGCCGATATGGAGGAAGGGAGCAATAGTAGTGTTTTGTTGACAGGGAAGGAGGTCGTCAACGCCGACGTTGATAAAGAGAAGTGGCAGAGACGGGTAGCGGACCACAAGGAGTGCGTCCCCCTCCTCTCTATCTACGAATCTGAACTGACTTAGACCTGGTTTCCCAAGGCTCGCCGAAACCATCCATGACTTACTCCAGCACCCCTTCGACCCCAAGGTCCTCGTTTCTCTTCGTAGTATCCTCCAGAAATACAACGTAATCGGCCGCCTTTGGACATTTCTTTCCACAAGATCCTCGAAGCCCTTCGGCGCGCTTCATTCACATCACCTGTCGCCCTCGAGCGCCTTCAGGACTACATCTATTACTCCTACACCTTCTACACCGGAAGTCGAACTGGCTGGAAACCCTCAGCGATTTGGCTCGATATGGGATGGCCGTCTCGGCGATGGCGAACAGCGGTGTCTGTGCAGAGTGGCCTGACTACCAAAGCGGTCAACGAGGCGAAGGAGGAAGGAATTGACGACCGTTTGGCGGCCCACATCGACGACAGTCCCTCTCCCAGTGTCGGAATTACCGCCGCGCGCCTATCGGGCTGGCCAAACATCGCGCGAGATTGTGCAGTGCTGGTCTCTCTGAACAGCTTGGAAATGGTAGATTGCGCCGCCATCTAGGTTTGCTTTCTCGGGAGGTAGAATTGGAAGAACTGCGTGGAATCCACCACTTTATGAAAAGGTGGGTTTCATTTTCTCATTGTCCACCACATTGCTAACGGGTAGCCTGTCTTTCTGTAGTATGACCACACGCACCCCTTCCACACGTCGCGAGAGTCCATCTTACCCATCTGGTTGCTCGCCTGACGCCTGTGTTCTGGACCTTTTCGTGCTCCTTCATGGCATGCTCTTCACCAACGTCCAGCTCGATGACTTCCAGTCAACCCTCGCCCACTTCGTCGAACGCCTCAACATCGAGGGTGTGGAGGAAAAGGAATGGATAATGATCGGCATCGTAAACATAACTGCTATCTTGGAGTATGGGCGTGGCGCTGGCGTGCTGCGGAAACACGGGGTTGTCGGGCCAAAGGACCGGTGCCCAGCAGCCGCCACGATGAGCGTCATGGCGAAGAAGGCGGCGGCTGGGGTTCCTGGGGCAGTGAACCCGGAGGAGATGATGGACGTCGACTCGAATTTTGACTATATTATGCGTGGATCGCTATCCCTTGCGTCACATCAGCAACTGTCTCCTCCTTCGCCCTCGACCGACCTTCCTGATTGCCCTCTCTCAGCTATATTTTACAACTTACACTCTTCATGATTTCCCTTGCCCTCCGTCAACACCTCCATCAACCCAACACCTGCGTTCGCTCGACCCTCAATCCTTACCTCACGATCATTCTTACATCCCTCTCGACTATCCTCAAGCAAGCCGCCGCCCTCAACGTCCTTGAACACACTACCCCCTGGCAGGAACTTGCCACCTTCGGCACGATCCCCCAGCGTGCCATGACCTCGCAAGGCCTCCTCGACCCATCAGCTCCTTCGGTCTCTGGTAACCGCCGGGCCTACCCCGCTCTCTGAAGATTGGTGCACGAGGGATATGGAATCGGTCGGCCGCAAGATTGGACATCAGGCGATGATCGGAAAGCGGAGATGAAGGTGTGGAGGTCCCGGATGGCATGATGGAGGATGGCGAGGACAACGACGATGATCTCGAGCCCCCTTGGATCAGAATTTCCTGGGCAGGAGTCACTGTCAGTGGGTGCGTTGATGGGCTCGCATGGGAGGAGGGGACGAGGGAGTCGTTGGTCGAAGGCAAACTGGCGCAAAAGGTGCGGCGGTGGAAGGAGGAGGATTGCGTCGAGAAAATTGAGGAGGAAAGGAGGAGGATGGGTAGGAGGTGGACAGGAGACGCGATGGAACATGATGAGGCTGACATGGACCAAGCCTCGCCTGGTGGCGGCGCTGACGACAACAACCCGGAGGAGATTGAGCCCCTCAAGGTCGCCATCTTAATCTCCTACTTCAGGTCCTTTGCCAAGGGCGGTCGTTTCTGTGGGCGTGTTGCCCCTACCTTAGGAACCCCCTGGCTTTATCTGGACTGTCCGCCGTCCCCTCTTCCCATCGTCCCCGGCAAGAAAATCCCTGGCAACCGCACCGTTCTCAATCCTCTCAATGATCACCTCCCTCTCGATGGTCGCCTCCCCCTCGATGGTCGCCTCTCTCTCCATCGAAGGAGTAGAAGAAAAGGAATGGGTAGTTATAGGGAAACATTGACACAAAGCTATCGGGCCATGTCCTATGTCCCTCCGTCGAACCCTCCACCAACACAGCACCTATGTTTCCTCTTTTCTCAATCCTTACCTCACTATCGGCCTTACGTTCCTGTCGGTCGGTCACCCTCGACGTCTTCAAACGCGCTATCACTTGCCAAGACCCTGCCACTTTCGGAACAGTCTCCACTGTGTTACGACTTTACCAAGTTTCCTCAGCCATCGACTCCTTCAGCGTTGTCTCTCTCCGCTCTCTGAAGATTAGTCCACGAAGGGTATGGAGTGGGTTGGACGCAAGGTGTTCGGGAGGAGTCACCGGAAATCAGGTGACGATCCTCGAGCATACTGAAGGTGTGGGAGTCGAGGATGGGACAATCGAGGATGGCGAAGACGACGATAGCGGCGCGAAGGCGCTGAAAACCTTGAGTGATCCCGAACGGCGTTGGATTGGGATTTGGAGGGTAGCAGTCACTATCAGTGGGCGTGTCGATGGGCTCGTATGGGCGGTGGGGAGGGGGAGTGATCCGTCGAATAAAATATCGCGCAAATTTTGAGTGGAAGGAGAAGGACTACGTCAAGTAGCTTGAGGAGAGTGTGACCCGAGGGACATCAAGGCACGCAAAGTATGTTTGTTTTCCTTCCTTTTCAAACGTCCTCTGCTCAATGTGCCTGTTCGTCTAGGCTCGCCAACGCAATATCAAACTGCCTGGCTTCGGCGATATCGTTTCTGGCTCGATTGTTTTCGTCGTCGCCACCAACTCGAAGGTTCTTCTCCCGCTGCCACTGATTACATCTGGGTCCTACTTCATCGAAAGCATGCAGCCTTTATCTCGTCATCGTTCCGGCCCTGCCTTCGCTTCCAATTCGAATGTCACTCCAAAGCTCAAAGCCGTCGCCATCAGCCGTTCTCACATTCGAGTCCCCCCTCTCAACGTGAACGCCTCGATATGGCCACGGCGGTTGGGCCTGGGCTTGCAGGCACCAATTATAAACGTTACCGAAGGTTCTACCACATTTATTCGATTTCAAATCTATTTCTGAGTCTCCAACGCTGCAGTGTACGCTAGGAAGCGGTCCCTAGCTTCTGAGGCAATAGCCCCGACATCCTTTTCGACGGGAACCAGTTCAAGGACCCTCTTCAAGTGACAGTACTCGGTCAGCCACCACCCACGATAGCGACTTGCTTGACGGGTGACCCCCTCCAGCGTATTCTCCCGTTCTGCCAGCGCCTCTTCGGCCTTAATGCATTCTGTGCGCGCCTCGTCCCTTTCCCCTCTGACTTCTTTGATTAACTCCCTCTTCTCGGCTAACCGTTTTTTGAGTCGTTTTTCAGATCCCTCAAGCGCTTGGATACGGTTTTGCAGCGCCTCGATATCCGTTCTGAGCTTCGTGGTAGATCGTGTCTGCATGTTACTGCCTAAGCCTCTGGCCACGGGCTTACGACGTTTGACGACACTGAAGGTTTCATTCGGTTCCTTGTTTCGGTCAAACGGAACGACTGCAGAGAACCACGCTCAGCACATGTTCAGTGTACGAAACTGAGTCTGCACTTACCTCCAGCTGACCCTGATCCGCGAGCAGAATGAATATCGAGTTCGTGGCCCTCAACAATATTGTCGTCCGCAGGTCCGATAACCGGAATCTGCTGGCTGTCCCTTGTTTGCTCCTCGTGCATTGCACAAGGACTGACTTCAATTCCGCCCTGCCACAAGGCGGGATGGGACCTCTTTCCCATTGTGCGAAGAAGGGCGGGTGGCAGGGGGTTGGGCGTCTCTGACATCTCGGGCACTTCGCGTTGGGGTTAGAGCAGACTGGGGCATTCAAGGTGTTCAAGAGCTGGGCCAGGGAGTCTAGCTGTGAGTGGTTCCAATAGGCGTTCCCGCTCAGACCACGCTTTATTAATAAGACCACAGTAGGGCGCCGCAGCAGGCACCAAGGTGGACTCAGCGCTTGTCATTATGACCGGCTTGATGGAACATGGAGTCATTTTCCCCTGATGCCCACGGATTACACCGGATCGACCACCGCCATGATGACGAGGAAAGTACGGCTGGAGCTGAACAAGGGGTTCGCAACGACTAGAGGCAGGAACCTAGTCCGAACAACTGGCGAACAAAAAACGGCCTTTTGCAGTACTAGTTCTCAGGCCTTGTGACCGGTCTGTGACCAGTAACGGTTCGGTTGCGCAGGAAACGGAAATAGAAAGGGAGACGGAGAGTGAATCTCCAGCCGCAGGAAGATCGAACAGGCTTTGGAGTAGATCATACCCTGTCGTCCGTCCATCTCGTATTGAACACAGTCTCTTAAAAACTGCCTCACCCCTTCGTCACACCCCCTCTCCAATGCCGAACCCCAGACGACAAGACAAGCGTCGGATCGCCCAGGCATTGGACCGTATGGTCTTATTAGAAACACCCTTGAATGTGGAGAGAGCTATCCAGATCCTGCGCACTTGCGTCGCACTCCCAGGTGTGCAACCTTGGCAAGGGCATACTCTGTTCCCTGGGTCGTGAAAACTGACTGTCGCTTCATTCTCAGACGTAAGTACGAGGCAAGGTCTCAAAAGGCTACACGACACATACGATGTTGTGGGCCACAAGCTTCAAGAAGCATATGAGTATTCTCCCAGTAGCATGGGCATCCGCGCGGGCGTCATGGCCTTCTACGCCGCGATGTGCGCAGACCACATCTTGTGTCAAAAGTTGCTTCAAGAGCAAAGCCACAGTATGTCAGAACCACCTTTATAGGCACGAAGGCAGCCCTGGCCGTCGTACACTACGTACCCTTAGATCCTGATTATGATCTCTTTCTAGCTATCGTATACAAGGCCACGTCACTCCTTCCTTTCGATTCCACCAAGTACATGGCCCTCAGACTACTTGCCAGTCTGGTGCGATATGGAAGGCAGGAATTTCGCAGAGTGACCATCGAAACCTACGTGACTAACCTAGCCAAAGCGGCTGGTGATAACTTGAACGATCCTGTGATCTGTGACTTGGTGGTGACCATTCTGTCTCAGTGCCTCTCATCGATTGACCCCGCCCAGTACAAGATCGACGTCGCCGGGAAGACCCTAGTCACGGTAGTGGCCTGCATGTCCAATACCCACGCTCTTCCAACTTGCATCCTCGAAGGGCTTTCAGTCCTTGGCATGCTTTTGGCGACCAATTGGTCGCAGGAGTGGCGCAACTCCCTGCTGACAGTGTGCCCGGAGGCCGTCGGAATTCTAGTCGCTGGCCTCCGCTCGCCGAGCTGGGAAACACGCACCATGTCACTGGCCACTCTTCTCTGCCTCCACGACGTCATGGGGAGCGGGTACCTCCCCGGGCCTGTCATTGATGAGCATCCGAGCTTCAGCTATATCTCCGCTCTTCCTGGGCTTGGGGGAAGGTTGACGAGCACGATCGAGAAATCGATCGAGAACCATACCGGCGACTGGGAGGAATCTACCTCCTACCTCGCTGCCTGCGCACCGTGGAGGCTCATAGAGGCTTTCCAGGACTTCCGGAAGAATGGAGACGTCATTTCCCTCGGCTATACTCTGTTCAACCTCATACTCAGCACCGAGTTCGCAATCCCGAATGATGGGAAGGATTGGGGAGCATATGGATGTCGCCCTTTCCCAGATTATGCTGATGCATTGCCTTTCTGCGCAGCCGCCCTTCGGTACAGGGGGAAACACCACGACGGCCTTGTCGCTGATGTCCTCAACGCCACGTTCAAGTTAAAACGTTGTCATGTGGATACGGCTCTCCAAGCAGCCAGAGATAGCCACGAGAGGTATCCCGAAGCCGCATACTTCCATCTCATAATCCTCATGCTTGAGACACCGATCAACCCATTCCAAGAGCTCTCGCGCGCACTGGTAGCGAGAAACTGCTCCGATGTGACGGCCACAACTTTCATTAAACACGCTCTGCTGGCTAGGTGCGTGGAGAAGTACGCCCTTGCTGGTGTCCAGAAAATGATGGTTGTGAGCGCACACCCTGGGCAGTCCCCTGAATGGAGTGCTGGACATCTGTACCTGGTGTTGGCATTCCAACATTCGAAAGAGTTCCTTGCTACGACCTCACCTTGCCATCTGGAAAGGGGGCGCATTTTTGGATGGTATACCATCCTCTCTATCTTCCTCACCACCACGACTCCTGCCAACGTTGACCAGGTCGGTGTTCGTTGAAATCCCATGTTTACCCTTTGCACGTACTGATGGAACACTCCAATTCAAACAGAACGAGTGCAGCCGGTACCTTGGACCGTACATGGAGTTCTGCCAGCTACTTGGGATCAACCCAGCATCCTCGCCGATCGCTAAATTCCATCAAGTACTCCTCCAAACATATGAAGGATGCACAACTCACTACGCAGCGATGTTTGACCGCCTGGGGCACGGCCTGCCTTTGCGGGGCCCCGACCTGTATGCAGAGGGCTTGGACGAGCTTCTGGACGAAGCATGTGCAAGAGATGCTGAAGTTGGGGAGGACCCACGCCACGAACATAATTCGCGCCCTCGGGATTGCGACCAACTGTTCAAGGCCCCGCCAAGGATCAGCTCAAACCAAGTACCGCTGTACGCTTGTTCATTTTGCAGCAAGCCTTCTGCTAACCTGAAGAAGTGTGGGTGCAATTCGTCGTCTAGTCGACTAGCTTGCTTGGCTGACTCGAACTTGATTTATTCATTGGCGAAAATAGGCTCTGCCTGTAGGAACGCTCGGTATGTCGTGTTCATTCACTGGCCGAATGGACCGACACCTGACCTCACATTCCACCTTTGTCTCAGGTACTGCAACGAGACTTGCCAAGCCTCCGATTGGCCCAAGCATAGAATCTCCTGCCACCGCCTTGATGGTAAGGCAGCTTAAGTTCCGAGAGCTCAAATGGTCCCCCTGCCGTTCCCCCCATTTTTCATTCTTCATTGGCTTCGGTGCCTACTGGTCGTATTTGTATGGCTTTCCCCAAGTTCCCATGTTTACCAGATGGTGTATAGCGGTCATTTTGTATATGTTCCTTAGCGCCCTAGGCCCCATTCGCTTTGACAAACCTTGCCCTCATTCAACAGGCCGTACGGTTGAGCTACGCAACTGCAAGCGATTCGAGGGTTGCGCCTGCCCCCACTAGGAGCGTCATGAGGTAGAGGAAGGGCCAGAGCCAATCTCCGCGGAGTGAAAGGTTCAGGCGTACTCGCTTGTAGCGGGTTTCTCAACGTTACCAGCGACCGCAGCCCCTGTATGCATTCACATGACTTTTGGAAGCTTCTCACGTCTTTTACTCTGCATTCGTTCCTCTTGCCGATCTTTTGTCGCCTCACCTATGTTGTGGTTCCTCTTAGCAAGGACCATTGTTCAGTGGCTCCCCGTTCTTGTGCGCCTCTTCGAGGTGACCTCCACCCCGCCAGGTACGTTTTGCGTTATCATTGGTTCTCCGTTTGTGCCTGAACCCCTCTGGTAGACGGCCCTCATCCGTTCAGAGCTCTCCGAGTAGCGTCCATTGCGGTGGAACCGCGTTGGTGGTCATGAAGAAGGCTCGGACGCCTCAGGGTTAAGGTCTTCCTGTCAAACCTGCACTTTGGCGACGCCATACGGCGGGTCCAGCCATCTTCCCCGCAGCAAAAGGTATTATGTTTATATGAACCCGAGACAGCATTTTAACCATCGCCCATTACTCCCCTCCCACTCCGTACCCTCGTCAGGCAACCAACCGTGCTTTCTCACTCCCTCATCCACCACGTGCGGTCAGCACCACGCGTAAAATGCCTCAAGGTATCCACAGAGCCTCGTCTCCCTTCGGGGGCAGCTCTAACCCAGCATCCGAGACAGCTCTCAATTCGGAGCACCCCGCCCCAACTGGCTGGGTAACGTCGCCCTTTAACCGCCCCCGCCTTCTCCCCCACCCAGCGTCGTAGTACTTCAAAGTGAGTTCTCCCCCATTTTTACGTACCGGAGGATTAATGGTGCCTATCGATAAGGCCGTCCCGTAAACCGTGGTTTATCCGAGCATGTCGCATCCGTCGGTTTGAACCACGGAGCTAGCGTCAAAGTGAGTCCCTCCGAGTCGTTTTCACGCATGTTGTAGTATTCACCTTTGGTATTGGTAAGGCGGTCATACCAGTAGTACAATTCTCCGAACGTGCTTCCTTGGGTCAGCCTCAAGATGGTGACTTTGACCTCGCCTTAACACTGCTGACACGAGAGGTAAACTCTGGGCTCAATCATTCTGACCTTAACCACCTGTTCATGCGCTGCGGTGGCTGTCGCCGAGTTTGCCTCGCCGAGGCTTTCCACTTCTGCCCAGCTTTGGGCTTTTGATGCTCTATCATTATTAAGGATGCTTATATTGCATATCCCTTTCAGCGAGTGTTATGGTTATCCTGCCTTCGAACTCCCTGTACCTTAAAGTTGCGCCTCATTAACGCCCTGAAAGTAGAGGTATTTGGTCGGGGAGGGAACTTCAGCCCGACATCGTTTCCCGGATAGAGAGCCCTCTCTCTGAGCAGAGGGATGACTCGCGCCTTCCTCAAGAATACCCTGCTCGATCCGTACAGGTTTTGAAGGGACATCGAACTGATAGGCGCCCATGGCCATCAACCCGGAATTTCGCCCCATGCTCTTACCAACCCACTTGAATGAGGAATCCGCATAGGGTGAGTCAACCGAAATACACTTGCAGAATGGAGACATTCCTGACTCATGTTGTGTCTTCCCAACACCCGACTCGAAGACCAGACGAACCGCAGTACCGCAGTTTGTCGTCGACGGCAATCTGACTCGCAGCTACGACTTATAAATGGTGGGCGGCGGTTATTACCGACAAGTTCCCGGCCCCATCCTCACCCCAAACCAAGACTGCCACGATGAGACAAGTGGACGCCAAACCTCCCTCTACCTCCTACAAGGATGAAGGGGATAACATATCCTTCGACCCCCGACCTGATAGTATGTGCTCTCGGGTTTTCGTGTTGATAGGCCTACCTAACATCATAAGTAGACGACTCCGTAGGGTTAACTGAAGAAACGTCCGTCGCCGACGGCTATCTTGACCAGTTGCAGTCACCGACTCCTCTATCAGAACGCTTCGGTACGTCGCACGCCCGAATCTCACATGTTTGTAGTGCTAATCAGAGGGTCCTCTGTTCCTTCTTGCCAGATCTCGATTTTGACGAGAATTATCTTTTGAGGTGCAAGATCCCTAGCTTCAATCCCATACGCCTGAAGATCTCCAACATCGAAATCCTCTTCACGCTTGGCAGAATGTTTGGCCCTGGCATCACCCAAGCCCAATTCTCGCGAGTGATGCGAATGTGTGCCCTCTGTGGCAACTATTGCTTCGTTGAAAGGAGGGATTTCCATCGCTGCAAAGGAGCCGCGCTTCTGACACAATCGGACGGCTTTGATTTCGTGACGTCTATTTGTTCGTACAACGAGCACGCTGGCCTTAGCAGTTTCGATCTTTATCGCCTGCTGACGCGTTGTGGTGTTTGCCTCCACATTTGCATGGAGGGTTCGCTTGGTGTTCATGATTGCCCGGCGGAGTCCCATGAAAATCTGTAGTTAGCTCACATTTACGCTCGCTTTCCTTTGCCTTCGCACAAGTTTAGAAATGTAGTATTACGCTCGTTCACTGTACCCACTTCTCGCCTGGCAGCTTTCCAAATAAAATTCGTGTGAGAATACCCCTCTGCGATTTGGCGTGCAGGGTCCGGCTCCGATCCCCATCATTTCGTGTTCTTCACCCCCTCAAGTTACACCTGTTCGAGCTAGGAAGCAAATACAAGCATTTCGTTCTTGAGCGCTTGAGCCTTCGATTGACCTCCGACGGGTCGATGAGCAAAGTTCCAAGGTTCGTCGGGTCACAACTGTTGCCTGAGTGGTGCAGCTAAATCCTCTCAAACATTGTAGCCCCCGCACCCTCCCCCCAGGAAACAGCGACGTCCTTCTTTCTCTAGTCCACCGCCGCACACGGCATTTAATTGTCGTCCATCCATGGTGAGGTAGCCCTAGTAAAGATTGGGGACGAGGGGCACCCTATCGAAAACGTGAGCGGGTTTTCGTGTCTCGGGGTGCACAAGGATCTCGCGTCGTCTAATATCCAGTACTGGCGTAAGGCACTCGAAGTAGGGTTGTCAATCATGCCGACACCATGGTTGACCTCGTCAGCGCTTCAAGTCTCTGGATGTGGTATGCGGCATTCCAGTGGCAGGTCGCAGGTCTCGACTCTACCACACCCGCCGAGTCTACATACAGTTCTCCAATGACAGTCGAACTCTATCTGGTTCAGCATCACCGACCCCGTGCTCTGGGATCGCTGCAGGTCCTCCGAACGACTGGAACCAGACGACATGGGCCCGCCACGATCGCCAAGCATGACTTTCCCATCCTTGCTCCTACGACACCGCCGCCCTGAACAATCATGCCTATCCTTTCAAGTACAACGCTTCAGGTTACGGTGAGGCCATATCGCGTTCCAGGCGCTCAACAACGCCGCCTTTAACACCCGTCCTCCGAGTCGGTGGCCGCGGAGATGCCCTCGGTGCTGGTGGGGTGGGCGATCGTGTGTTGGAGGCCGTATCGCCGATCTGAGCCTTTGTGTGTGAACGGGCGCTTGATTCGCGATCTCCCCAACATTTGTGATGATAGTCTAATGACGCGATTCTTGGCGTTCTCCGAGACTCGGAGGCCACTGGCCGGATACAGCAGCGCGGAAGGTATTGGGGGTTTGCAGGATACTATCAAGAGGCGCTTGTGAAGAATATATGCGACGTTATACCACATCTCGCCGACGTGACACTCAGGCCGCACTTCTCAGGTCACACCCCTCCCTTCGCCAGTTCACACACCACCCTCCCCAGCCGACGTCATGGGATACACCTCAAGGCCATCGACAAGCGCCCATCCCGACCCGGCGGCAATAGGCGGTCGGGTTGTATAGCAAATCGACGAGTTCGGGAGTTGAGTCAGACCCCCTCAACCTTCCCTCATCCGCCGTCGCTTCCAACCCATTCCGAAGCTCGCCAAAGAAAAGGTGTCCCCAATATCAGAGGCTGAGGGCCTTCGCTGAGGAGACATTCGGCGACATCTATAAATGCTCGCCGTTCCCCTGGCTTCCCTCGTGTCTATCCTTATCTTTTCCCGTCTCTCAGCTCTTCCGAGTCCTCTTTGGTGACTTCTCTTCTCCTTTGGTGACTTCTCTTCTCTTTTGGTGACTTCTCTTCTCTTTCGGTGACTTCTCTTCCCATTTCCGCCTTTTCATCTCATCTCATCTCATCTCGTCCCTTCCCTTCCCTTCCCTTCCCTTCCCTTCTTCCCTTCTCTCCATTTGGTTTCTCTTCACTTCCTCTCCTCTCCTCTCTTCTATTCGACGGTGCCCTACCTAACTTTTCAAACTATTTCCCTACACTCTTAGGCTGTCGTCGCTACCACATGCGATACCTCTTTGAGGCAGCGCGACTCTTGATGGTGTGCGGGTGGGCTCGAGGACTTCGCACTTTGCCCATATTTCATGCCAGTGTGAACGTCATTCGTCAACCCGCTTGGCTGGCGCAGGCCATGGTCATGCCACTTCCATCAAGAAGCAGGTGAAAGAACCCCCTGTTCCGGCGTGTTGTATAGGTTTCAGGAACCTCCCTGCATCGCCTGGTTCCTGGTATCCCCGTCACGCCTGATCAGTTCTCGAGCCCCTCCGGATTGTCATCCCGTTCGACTATTCGATTGATGTATCGGAACGACGAATCGGACAAAGCAACTCCGCCGGCGTCGAGCCAGTACAAAGCCGGTACCGTTCCCATGCTTCCCGGGCCAATTAGAGTCGTCCCACATCGACGCTCCGTTCTCGGCAAGTCGTTCTCAGGACGATTCCCAGAGATTAGGTCTATAGGGTCTGCCTCGTTCCTCGACGGACTCGGGGGCCGCGTCGACGACAACGACCACTGATTACACATATTCACCATCGACCGTGGACTCGGAGGAGTTGGGGACCTGGTCAATCAAAAGGCAGCAAGGTAGAGTTCTCCTTTCATTTGATCACAATCCAATCCTCGTGGACTGACATGAGGCAGACGATTCCAGGCATATCCCCATGGACGGATTCTGATTACGGAGTGCGGGCCCAAGAAGGCACCAACTAATTGTGAAGGAGCGCCTCGACCACCACCTACACCGACCGACATCGTGCGTCTCGGTGCCAGCGAGCCTGCTTGGTGGCCACCTTGCCCCTATGCCGCTGTTCGATCGTCATACATTAGGGCAGGACGAGGTCGACCTCGGTCCTGCGTATCGGAAGCTGGTATCTGCTGGCTTACATACCCACGTTGACAACGAGTGTGACGACCACGAAGCGTTACGGATACGGACCTCGAAGACTGCGATCCACTCTCTTACCCATACCTCTACGACTATCACGACATACCCCTCTACTCGTGCTATGATCGACCGACGCGATACCCAGCACCTTGCATTAGATGCACACATCGTCCTCGTCAGCACAGCGCGGATACTCTTCGACGTCCCCTTATGGCCAGCCCAGTCGCTATGGAATGGAGCTCCCGGTTAGCATGCCCGACGGCCTAGAGTCCGGTGGTGAGCTGAAGACAATTCTGCACCCAGCTCGAGCGGAGAAGCAGGACCGGATCTCAATGGTTGGGAACGCCATCCCAGATGGAGTGAGGCAGGAGCGGGAAGCGCTGTTTGCAGGGATTACGTAGGAGAGTGGAGGGGATGCCCTTCGGAATGGACGACCCCCAGGTTCACCCTTACTGTATATCACCTCCAGCTCGCTATAACTCCAGAACATAACCTCTACCCGTGCCTCCGGATCGATCGCCACGACCCCCGCCCCTTTACCGACGTCCTCACCATCGAAGCCAGAAGTCCCGGTGCGCAAGTCGTCGGCCTCGTCTGCGTCATCAGGGCTTCCTCCCCAGCGTCAGCGAAGAGGCTCCGATTCACCTCCAAGTAATCGGGAATGGCCAGATCGAGGACCACATCTCCCCGGAGGATTCCCTAGACCCAACAGTAAGTCCATTGTAAATTACTTTAGTACATCCTCGTTCGACCCACATAAACCACGGACAGGTGAACACGACGCACCAGGACTCCCAAGTCACCTCCGCCTCATTGAGCCAATTATCACTATGGGCTACTGACGAGGTGGTTTTGGAGCGGAGGAACGAGTCCACGGCCTATCATAGCCCTTTCGTCAACCATCCCCTTATCATCCACACTGGTCGCAGCTGCTGATCGTAGCATCCTTCCCGCTGATTTGGTCGGGGAAACCAGGGTACACGACGTCGACTTCGAGCTCAACGCCCACGCCGTTCTCCAGCATAGGGAGAAGAGGGAGTTCTGCGAGCATTCGCTCGAGCTAGTACCGCCAGCACGTGTTCGATGACCAGTGTCGTGGGCATGGCGAGCATGCGACCAGTGTCGCGGGAAGGGGCGAATGGGCGAGCCAGAAGGGAGTGGAGATGTCTGGGTGGAGACCGACAGGTGGTGACGGGGAGGCGGGGATGGACGACGGCGGTTCCCGACCAAAGAGGGGAAGATACACTCTTCGATACCCATCCTTCCGCCTGAACCCTCCAGTTCGTCGGAGTCCGAGAAGTCGGGCAAAGCCAGGTCGAAGTCGAAACCCTTGTCCGCCTCTGCGAGTGTTCTTCAGTGCAAATTGGTTGTATGCGCTCTGGGAAGGAGTGGGGCGGTTCGAGGGACAAGGGATGCGAGGAACTCGGCCAGTCGAAGACGATGCCTAACGCCATGAACCCGAGTGCCCTAGCGATCCAGCCGACCCTTATTGATGACCAGTTCGATTCCCCTTACACACAGTCACACCCTCCATACCCTTCATTGTCCTCGTCGCATCTTCGTCGAAGCGGAGCAGGTCAATATTTCGCAAACCCTCGTCGAACTCCGCCGAGCCACCAGCTACGTACGGCGTTCCATCCGTACGAGGTGCGCGGCGCTTTTCGAGAGCCCCATCCGCAGATGCATGGTGCGGGTAACGGCATCGAGCAACCCGGCGCGCATGGATTCGAGTACGTAGGCCGCAGACGCAACACCAGCAGCCCAGCAGCCCATCCGTCCTCCCTTTCTCCCCCCTACTCCGACGGCGCGGTCTCCACTCACACCCATTGTCGCTTCCTTCCCTCCGCCTATGCATTCCTTCGCCCCTTATACTCCTGGACTGCCAGTTCGTTTGCGTAGATTGATATTCGTGCTTACGATAGGCTAGAATACGCAGAGCTGCGGGGTCATCCATCGTTTATGTCTCATAATGACTAGAGAAACATGACATTAGCCGGTCCATGTTGTGGGATGACTCCTGTTCTACCTGCGGTTGGTTTTGGGCCCTTTTTATTCTTTATTCTTTATACTGCGGTTGGTTTTGGGCCCTTGATATACAGGGGCCTCGTTGGCGATTCTGACAACCCCTTCCCATCACTCGGCATCATGAATTGTACTTCAACCCCACCTGCGCTGGCTCCCATGTTGGCCGATTTCATTCGCCAAATCCAAGACTACCACCGTCGTACCCCCACCCGTGCGGCTTGTCCCCTTCACTACGACGCCGCGACGCATGGTCTGATAGAATTTCCTTGGTGCGGGGTTTTCTTCTTCTTTCTTCTGTTGTAGACATTTGGGTTAATTCACCGTTTCTTCTTCATTTATAGGCCTTACGACCCGGAATCTGGTCAAAGAATTATGCCAGACATGCTTGAGGCCTACCAAAGGAGCCACGAGTTTCGAGCGCCATGCTGCTTGTGTGCCTATATCGACGGTACAGAGTATACCGAATCTGAGATTGGAATCGTCGAAGGCGGTCACTCGACAATACTGACCGGCCAATATGTCGCGTTGTGTTCAAGCAGGCGATGCGGATATATTGGTGAGTAGAACTGCCCTGCTAGAGTTACTTCCCGTTCACCCGTACCCTTCGTAGTCTGGCTCGAAAGGTTTTATACCGTTGACGGCTTAAGGTTACAAAGTTGTTGCAAGCGAGGTGAGCTAAAGTTTATATATATACCCTACTCCTGCTCACGATCGGACTTGGACCCCAAGACCATCCTTTAGCCCCGAAAGAGAGCACGCATTTCTCAGATTCCTTGTATTTGTCTAGGTCACTTGAAGAAGCCTCCTTCACTTCAATGGTACCTGCGACAGGAACCCCACAAACCCTCCGTGAGTAGCTGAGCTCCATGAACCTACGGTTAGGTAGCTAACGAACAAATCACCCGAAAGGTTTGATCAAGCCTGCTATGCCGAAGAAGGCCATAGAGGGGCTCTTTTGGGACCTCGCTCATGGTGTGTCGTGGGAGACCTTTTCTAGGACCTTTGTGCAGTGCCTTGTCTGCGAGGCCATTGTCCTCCGTGAAGGATTGTTCTCACAACATTGTTGCGTGATATCTGGGGTTCGCCCTGGTCAACACCCGCAGGAGGATCACGCCACTCCCGATAGCAGCAGCACCACATCCCGAGTACGGATGCGAATTACCAGGGTTAACGGCCGCCTCGTTAGGCTTCGAGTCGGAACTGGGGAACCGGGCGACCCTATTCGAACTTACTCCGTGCGGCCACGACGCTCTTCAGGGTCTGCTTCAACTGAAAGCATCCCCGACTCCGAGCCTGAGGCAGGAGTCTAGCGGCAACGCCGTGTCGTCCCACTTCTTGATCTCAATCTTCCCATATAGTATCCTATATTTTACTTGGGCTTTCAATGCACTCTTCAATAGCTTAGTATGCATCCCCTTGTATGTATGCCCGCTACATGCCCCGATCACCGTGCCCATCAAATTGAATTCGATCCTTTGGTTTCAAGTTATTGCTCCTCTCAGCTCCTCACACATCCAAATCCCCATGGTACCGACCGCCTAAAGGTACGCCTATAGACTCGCAGAGTAAACTGCGCGACCCCGTTGCTCAGTTCCAAATTAATGTCCGATGAGGTGAATCTCGCTCCCTCCTATTCCCCCGACAAGCCCGTGTCGGATCCAGCTCCTTCCTGTTACCCGACCTGCACGGTCGTTCCAGTAGCATCAGACTCGGCAGCTCATCGTTTCGCCTGAAACAGCGAGCCAGGGTTCGTTCGATGAGCTCTGGCTCTGCCCAAGTCGTCCTGCTCCCCTGGACGTTCGTTGCTGGATGTATTGGCCGACTTTCGGGAACCCTCGAGAAACGGACGGAAATGGGCTGGTCTCCTGGGCATCTTTTGGAGAGTCCGAGTCAGGCCACGTATTTTTCAGTCATTCGCCGCAGCCACCTCAAAAGGCCAAGGTTGACGGACAAAATTTCCCCCTTTATTCGGTGATTCCCTCCCCCCCTGTCTACACGAAGGGCGTCCTTCCCTGTTCATAGTTCACAGTTGCACTGATGAGCCAAATCATCTACTCTGACCCTCGGCACGTTCAGGTTCATGAACACCACGGCTCCTCTTACTGTTGTGACCACTGCGGTAAGGAGTATTCCGTGCTTCATTTCTTGCAGAAGCATGAACGCTCAGCGTGCGTCCTCGCCAAACGAAATCTCACGGACCTGCTCGAAGAATCGAAAGCACATTGGGAGAGCAGGAAGAGGAAAAGGAGGAAACGCGAGACGGACGAAGAAACTGGGGAAGGCTCCTCTCCGAGGCCACAGGAAGATGATGATGTAAGTTGGTCTCTTGTATCTTCTCAATTCTGAATGCTCCAATGGCTCATGTCCTACGCATCAGACGCCTAACCGCCATGCACCCGAACCACCCGTAAGCCCTGCAGCTGTATCGCGCTCACATTTCACACTCAAATCACATCCAGGTGGAACCTGCTGACCTCCACATCCCCATTGGCGTCAGGAAGGGGAAACGGCCGATTCACCTCCCCGCCCGCTATGAGCACGACAGCTTACCCATAACCCCTTCCGCCCTCCAAGACGCTGTTTCGCATGCAGCTTCGTCCAGCTTGCTTGCATTCAATAACCACGCAGCTACAACCCCCGTGCTCGCGCTCCTACCCACGCTCGGAGGTATGCACTTGAAATACTGGAATTTAGAAAGGGTGGAGCGACTGACGCTCCCGTCTGAAGAAGGTCGGGGGGAATCCGCAACACAGGATAACGCCGAAACCGCAAGACTCTACCTTCTCGAAACGAAGCGGAACCTACTTGGGATTGTTCGGCGATACACCCTCCCTGAAGGTTTCAAGCCAACGCATGATCCAGACCAACTCGTCTTCAAGCGCAACCCAAAAAGGCCCGACGAGGCTGGGGACAGCCGGAACCCAAATGATACTCGCGAATCCACTGAGGCTGGTGACCGCCGGAACTCCAATGATACTCGCGGATTCCCGGAGACTGGGGACCGCCAGAACCCCAATGGTACTCGTGGATCCTTGGGCTTTGGGCCGTTTTCCAGTCGTACGGCCTTCCTTCTGGCGGAGTGGTACTGGCAGTCTAGCCGGAAATCACTTCTTGACTTCCAAAACCTGGTTTCGATCCTCAAAGACCCGCAGTTCTCCCTTCCTGACGCAACTTGCGTCGATTGGAGGGCCGCTTTCAACGCATTGGGCGCAAACAAGGAGGATCTTCCGAAAGACTCGGGTTCATGGATCCACGACGACGGTTGGAAGACGGAAACAATATCCATCGACATACCCTTCCACAATCGCATGCCGCAGCGAGGGATCAAGCCGTTCTCTGTCGGCGAATTTCATTATCGATCCCTCGTCTCCGTCATCAAGGAAAAGGTTTCTAGTGCCGAAGACACCCCAAATTTTCACTATTATCCATACGAGGCATCATGGAAACCGACAGGTCGTTCACCAGAGGTCAAGCTTTACGGGGAGCTTTACACCTCCCGCGCATTCCGCGAGGCGCACGAGGCACTACAAAGGCAGCCCCGAACAAAGAGGGACGAAGGACTCGAGAGGGTAGTTGTTGCGTTAATGTTCTGGTCGGACGCGACGCAGTTGACCGCGTTTGGGGGGGCCAGTCTATGGCCCTGCTACATGTTCTTTGGCAATGAGCCCAAGCACCAGCGAGGCGAACCATCCGCTAAATTGGGGCAGCAGGTAACGTATTTCATCAAGGTAAGCTCTCCTTCTCCTCGTCCTTCACGCGCTCCCCGCTGATTCGCACATTCAGCTTCCAGACAGGTTAGGTGACTTCTTCAAGGAGCAAAACAAAGGAAGGCTCCCGGCGAGGGCCCTATTCAAGTACTTGGCCCGGGAGCTTTTCCACAAGCAATGGTCCGTTCTTTTAAACGCGGAATTTATCGACGCAATGAAGTACGGTATCGTTGTCATGTGCCCCGATGACAAGGAGAGGTGTTTCTTCCCAAGAATTCTCACTTACTCTTGTGATTATCCAGAAAAGTACTCGTTCTTTTAGACCCTCAGGAGCGCCGCTTACCTTTTGGCATACAATTTAGGACCCTCGTGGGTGGAATTCGCAACAATGGTGGCCGCCCATGTCATCGTTGTTTGGTGAGGAAGGCGGATTTATGGAAATTGGGCGCCCCTTCGGACACAGAGCGAATAAACCAACTGCGGATATCTTCCGAGCAACGGAAGGTGGCTGTAAAAGCTCAGGATCTCATTCGAGCCGGCTATGCCCTCAGTAACGACAAGCTGGAATGCATTTTGGGGCCGCAGTGCCTTGCCCCCGTACAGGTTCGTCTCTACCCTTTTTGACTCCTGTAATCGGGAGGTGGCGTGCTAAATATCATCGAAGACGGCGTTCAGTTCAATCATTTCGGAAGCACATCTCCCGTTTGACATTCTAGGCGCCCTAGTTGTGGACATCTTGCACGAATTCGAGATTGGGGTTTGGAAGAAACTTTATGTGCATCTCATTCGTTTACTAGAATCTTTAAGCCGTGGTCGAATGGCTGCTACCTTGAGCGCTGAATTGAATTCGCGGTGAGACATCAATACCTTGAGTCGGGACTTCCTATTGATACACCCTACAGATATAGATCTGTTCCTCCCTTCGCTCGAGACACGATCCGCAAGTTCCCGCTTAATGTTTCGGAAATGAAGCGAAAGGCTGCCAGAGACTACGAGGATCTTTTGCAGGTGAGACAATCCTCGAACGATACTGATTTATGTGCCTGCCGCTCATATGACATCTAGTGCGCAATACCCACTTTTGAAGGGCTACTACCAGAAGAGCACAATGCTAGGCTTATGGAACTTCTCTTCATTTGCGCTCAGTGGCACGCGCTAGCGAAGTTGCGCCTCCATAACGATCACACTCTCGAACTTCTGGATTATACGACGGTCCAACTTGGGGCTAAAATGAGGACTTTTTGCAGGGATACGTGCTCCAAAATTCCAACGAAGGAGACCAAGAAGGAAGCCGATGCAAGGGCGAAAAGGACTAAGCCACCTGCCAGTGGGGCGGGAAATGCGACGGCTGGTTCTACTCGACGACCGGCCACGCTGGACGTTTTTACGATCAAATTTCATTTTCTTGGCGACTACAGTTCGACTATTCGGAGAGTCGGGACAACAGACTCGTTTTCGACTCAGACTGTGGGTAGCCTATCCTTCCACCCATCAGACGTCACTGATGCTGCTCACACACAGGGGGAGCTGTACCACAGAGTACCGAAATCATGGTACCCTCGCACCGACAGGAAGGACTATGAGACACAGCTTACCCGCATAGAACGTCGGCAGGCCCGTCTTTCTGCCATTCGCGCAAGACTCAACACTGGGTCCGAAGGGACTTCTGCTCCTCGAGTCGGCTTGGGGGAAAGCCTTCTCGAATTGGAGCGCCATTATATCATGGGCGAGAACCGGAACTCCCCGATCACCCTCAATGCCCTAATCGACAGGTCCGATTGGGGAGTTCGCGACCCATACCTTGTGGTACGTTCCCGAGTTCCGACCCTCTCCTATCACTTAGTCCTCCTACTTACCTGCGCTGTACCATCCCGTCAACAAAAATCATAGGGTTTCAACGAGAAACTGAAGAGGCATCTACTGCCACGTATTTTGGAGAAACTGGGATGCGCCAAGGCCGTCGTAGCTGCCGCTGCAAACCAATGGCCACATGTGGTAATCAAGGATGGCCAAATCTACAGCCACCAGCTACTCAAGGTGAACTACACCACATATGACATTCGTCGAGATCAAGATATCATCCACGTCGACACAGCTCAGTGCAATGTAATGTTCCTCAACCCTCTGTATACCTCCGCCTCGCGCCTCACCAAGCACCCTTACCTGTATGGGAAGATCTTGGGGATTTACCACGCCGACGTCTGCTTTGTGGGTCACCTCCCAGATGGCCTGAAGCCCAGTACCGCCTACCACCGACTTGACGTCGTTTGGGTAAACTGGTATCAGTTCCTTCCATCAAAGTCCGAGTTCTCTCTCGATCGGGTCGCCCTCCACTCCCCACATCTCAGGCCCTCGGTCAACTTCGCGGACCCAGATAACATCATCCGAGGAATCCACCTCATCCCCCAATTCTCATCTAAAACGAAAACACCTCTTCCAAAGTCCAAGTTCGCCGGAAAGGAGAACGTTGCGTGGAGCGCATACTATATCAACAGGTTCGTTTCTTGGTCTCCGGTTCATCGATACAACTCGTTGATCCATTTCTATTTCTGCCACAGGTTTGTCGACCGCGACGCATTTATGCGATATCAGTATGGCATGTCAATTGGTCATGCTTATATGCTCACCGATGCGTTTCCTCCTCCACGAGTGCCCAAGATTCCCCGCGACTTTGACCATTGCCTCGTCTTCAAGCCAGGGCCAACCTCAACCCCACACTCTGCGTCGGTGACATCGATACACCAGAACCCCGGTCAGCCTTCGGAACTGAGAACCAATGTCAACGAACAACCTTCGACGTCGAACCTTGGAGACGGTAGACGGGTATCGCACTCCCCACTTCAAGAGCGAGAGGCGCAGAATTGCGAAGGGGATGACGGCGATGATGACGACGACGATGGCGACGACGACGAGTCGGTGAGGCACAGCGACGGTGACGAAGACAGTGATGACGACGACGACGACGACCAAGAAGAGGATTACTTTGACCGCATGGACGACCAGGAGCTCCTCCAGCACGATGATATGTATGGCACTTAGGCCTGAATTTATCCACGCTAGCCAAACTCTTTGATTTCATCCTGTACGGCGCAGGAGGTAGGCCATTGGTCTGCGCTTCATTTCCATCTCACAGCAGGTTCATATAAGGCGCCACGCCACTGGATGGCAATAGGTAGCATAGCCTGCAGGGAGCCCCGCCTGCGCTTTGTTCGGCTTCATATTGATTCATCCATTCCGGCCAGAGGACGACTCATTGGATTTATTGCGGGTACCGAGCCCTGTGTGGCTGCCAATGGCGACCAGTAGCTCTATCCTTCGTTTGCGAAAGTGATTGCAAAGCGTTCATCAGCTTGATTATAGATTAGATTAGATTAGATTAGGTGGCTGACCTCTTCTCAACCCAAGGCAGTGTCGCTCCTTGCCTTCAACGCTGTGCCTACTATCCAGATTCCACGCCGCACCACCTAGGCTTTCTGAATCCCTGGGGCGTGGAGGGGTCTGTCGTGGACTTCTGTCCCATATCACTTGCCGCCCCCGCCATCGGCCTCTGCTATCCTATAACTGAGGTGTGTTGACCTCCATTTCCCTCGTTACGTCGAACCGGGAAGGCGATACCCTGCGAGAATGCCCCCTCTCACCCACTCCTCCTCTCAGCCATCAGCGGCTCTGCTCTCGCCATTTCGAGCATATGCTCAAGGAATCGATCCTCTATGTTTCGTGGGTTTTGCGTGGCCTGTGCTCTACTTTTCTCTGCTGTGTGCATCCAAAGCTCTTTCTTGGCGCATCGGACAACAATTTTGTTCGTTAGCCTGCTTGTGCAGACCTGTCCCAGATTCTCGTACTTGGGTACCGTTCTCTGTTCATATACCATGGGCCGTTCCATGGTGACGACCTCCCTCGTCGACGCAAACCTCAGATTCGAGTTGGTGTGGTAGCAGTTCAACATACACCCCCTCCTCGCCTCGATCCCTAGCCTCCAGGCGCTCGGCCAGTGCTCATATTTGATGCGAGGACTATCGTTTGGAACGCTGCTGCTGTTTTGTCAGCCCTGGGCTGACATGACTCCGACCTATGAGTTCGTATCAGTAAATTCTAGTCATAGGCGACTGTGGTTGTATTGGGAGCGTCTTGTTCAGCAGAGTCATACAGGGTCTCCGTATTTGTCATCCCAAGAGCTGCGGACCAACCCTTTATATAAAATCTGGCCCAGGAAATTTATTCCCCACCCCCCGAGGTGCATCCGATTCCACCCCTTCACACTGTAATCCGCTATGACTACCCAGAACTCAGCTCAAATCCAAAGCCCCCTTCCCTCCGTGATCCTTGGGCACTTCATTCGCCAAGTCCATGAGCATCACTTCCATACTTCGGGCCGCTCTCCTCACCCTCTCCACTTTGACACGAATACAAGGTCACTAGCGCGATACTTATGGTATGCCCACTTCTCTGCATTCGAGTTGTTCTCACGTTGTTCTCGTGCCTTAGGCCTCGCGATAGGGAAGCTAAACGATTGGTCGCTCCAAGCATGCTCGACGCCTACCGGCGAACTCACATATTCAGAGCGCCCTGCTGCTTGTGCCCTCTTCTCGACGGGTCCACCGACTACATAGAAGCCTTCATTGGTGTCGTTGAAGCGGCCCACCACCAGCCAAATGAGCTTTATGGCGAATATGTGGCCGTGTGCTCGAGACAACGTTGCGGATATCTTCGTGAGTGTTGCTCCATGCTTACATGAACGTCCTCATTTGACTGAGTCACCTCGTGTTACCAGTCCGCCTCGAAGTGTTTTATCAACTGCCCCGCTTGATGTTCATGACATGCAGCAAGCGAAGTGCGTCGGCTTTTCGTCTCAAGGTAGTTCGCTGGAATATCTAAAAAAATATGCGGTTATAGGTCGGCCTTTGCCTCCTCAGGCTCTTACTCACCAGTCGGATTTGCAACGTGCAACCGGCCGATCGGGTTTACCCCAACTCATCAGCGGATCTACGACCAGAGGAGGGGGGCACGAGCGTACGTATTGGCTCTCCAGATGTGTGACAGCGCCTCATTTGCTCCCGTCGGACAGGGCTATCCACGATGGATCAAGACCACCCGGAGAAGGCAAGATTGAAGTTCATGCAGAGTCTTATCGATGGGGTCTCCGAGGAGGAATTTTGGCTGACGTTTATTCAATGCATTTCGTGCAAGGTGGTCATGATTCGAAGCGGCGCACTCTCAGTTCACGCATGCAACTTGAACATTGCTGACAACAACCATCGCGAAGGGCCAGATCGAGGCAGCCACCGCTACAGACCCTATCCCAATGCCACCCCTAACCGCCGAGCTCCCACACGCCTCCTCAGGGACATCGGGCTCTCTCCACGGATCGTCTCCCCCCGCCTACAAAGCCTCATCGGCGATTCCCCAGAGATCCGCCCAGTAGCTTCCATCCAACCCGAAACCCGGAGGAGCCTCACCCCGACGGATATTCTATCACCAGGGTCTGACTCTGAGCCTGATGACCGTGTTTAGAAAATTTGACCAGAGAATGAGATGTCCGAAAGTCCCAATAAACTCCTTGAGCTACTGTATGTACTATGATATTCCGTACTATGACACCTATCGCTTCTGCTGATTTGGAACACCCTCCAAATCCTAAGGCTTCTAATCCGCGTAGGGTGATAGAACCCCGAGCACCAACGAGCAAGTCTAGCTTTGAACCTGGCATTTGACTGTTGAGGCTGTCTTGCCAATTTCAAGTGAGATAGATGATTGAAATTTGATCTTCCCAACCAGCTTGAGCGCCGTTCTATGCCGTCCCCCCGCTGGGTCGAACACATCGGACAGCCTCTATGAGCAGTACTTTGTGGGCCGGGTGTCTGATCTTTCTGTGTGAATAGACCATGCGCCGTCCCCACCTCAATTGCCCATCCAAAGGAGCCGGCCACGGTGTGCACCGTGCTTGTGGGACCGCGTTCGCGTCCGAATTCTCTTTCCATTGGAACTTGAGCCTTTCGGGTAGAAATACATGGTTTTCTGGGCCATAACCGTACCAGGACTTGACAATCGGCGACTGGGACACCGCCCTCGTTGCTCGAAGCTCAGTCGAAACAATTGACACACTTTTCCATCCTCAAGCTCGCTCAATGTGATCGACGCCCCCTCCTAAAAAATAGCATCCTAGAGCCCAGACAATTATGCACGCACTTGTACTTAACGCTTGAACCTTGCATGCCGCAGGTAACTGGGTAGGATAGGAGAGTAATGCTGAGGTGAGTGGGCAGGAGGGGAGAGCAGTGTTGTGGCTATCGTGTGTCTGGTATGACCAGAGGCCAGCTTCTAGCGATGTCAGAATTGGTGAGGAAGGTGGTCCGTCGAAGTCTCGCCAGGTTCCTATCATCTTTGCCGGGGCTACCAGAAAGTCAGTTCTTGCTGTCGCCCGAGATGTGCGAAGCCGTACCACAGCCGCATCGCCACATCTCATGCACCTTTCCGTCCTTCTCTACTGGACGTTGCCTCCGAAACCCTTCTCGCTGTGCATACTTCTTTCTGAGTCACCCTGACCTTGTACCAGCCTTCGGTAAATATGTATTGGATGTATTGGACATGTTTCCTGGATTCCCAAGACCCTCCGACACGTAGTTCTGTAGCGTCCATGGGGGTAGGGTGGTTCCGCGGCCCCGTAGCCCGGGTGCCGCACACACGCATACAAAGCCTGGAGGCGATGAACCCCCCATGATTTTGTCGTCAACCCTAGCGCTCCTAGGTATCCTCCACCGGTTCTATAGTATAGACTTTTGCAAGGCAGTCAACGCCTTTCTCGACCAGGTTCGATAAATGACTCGAAAGGCAGATGTTGCCAAGGGTATTCAACCTCTGAGCCCCTCATGGGGCGTTCAAAACCGAAGCCGGTCCACCGATCCACATCCTGAGGGAGAGGCTGATAGATTACTCGAGGTTTTCGACCCAGCAATTTAATTGGTCGGTGTGGAAACGGCCGTTTCCCTAGTGGGACCTTACGCCGCATAATAAGAATAAGAATGTCATCGCTTCCTGTCCTCCTCCCCAAATCCCAGCACATCTGCACGCTTCAACTCTTGATGGTACCGCAGTTCGGACGCCATCCCCGGCAGTTGAAAGGCTATGCTCAGTTGTCGCCCATCATGTTGGGCAAGTCGCAGTCGCCAGAGGCGCGGCGCTTACCAGACCCGCTCGTCAGTCGACTCTGGGGGTCAGGGACTGCACAGTCGCCCAAAAGGCTATTTGGCTTTGGCTCCACGACCTCGAATTTAAGACCGAGAGTACGGGGATATAAGAGTACGGGGACACATTACTTACGTACCGCGTCAGCCCCGACGACCATATCTTCGTCGTTCGTCGTGAGACTCGATGAACGATGAAAATATCCATCATCATCATCCCCCGTCCCTCCTGCTCTCGGGTATCCCAGCCCATTCATCCCCTTCACCCTCGTTTCAGCCGACATGTTCAGGGTCCGACGCCGCAATCACCCTGTGGAATTGTAAAATGGCGCTCAATCGGGCGGCCTTCCCAGTGCAATATACCGCATCACTCACTGCATGTAGGTGGTCCAGTACCTGATGGACTCCTTCCGATGGATAACGAACGACAGGAGGACGTGCAAGAGGATGCTCTTGGTTAGCTGAACAGGCCCGTGCGCCACCGCTATCTGTCAGAACGTAGAAGAAAACGACGCATTTGACGCCCACTTTCTTGCAGTCAGATCCGAGCAGGAGTCGCGTCGCACCGTGTTCGGACTGGGGTGGTTGGAGAAAGCCGGGGAGTTGGGCTGTACCCTGATGGAGCCCTTCGCAATGAACAATTCCGTGCCTGAATTTGCGCCCAAGAGATTACAAACCAGTGTTGGTATTCAGGATGTGGGATTTCACGAGCTTGGCCATGATTGTCAGAACAGGCAAGGCTTTACCAGCGGCTATATCAGACTTGCGACGATGGCACAGAAGATAGTTTTTATCTACCTAGATAAGATCTTATCTCTACCCTATTATTTCCCTGATGACATCGCCACCGACTAGGGTTGTTTCGCCGCACAAAAGATCGGACCTGCGTGCCAGATTTTTCGTTTTCGTCCGCACAAAAATCGGACCTGGGGGGTCCAATTGGGGCCATTTTCGTCCGCACTGGGATCGGACCTACATAGGGATAATGGGGGGTCCTCTTGAAGCCCAGCACGACAGAGGATCGCGCTGGAGGTGTGCATTGCAATTATCAATTCCTCTCCTCTCAAAGGCTCGATTTGGGGTTCGAAGGGGAGGGTCGTTCAGCTAACTGCCCCGCTCAAATACCTCACCACCGTTCTGGTTCTTTCGCGTCTAATCCAATCGAAGTTCTCCGCCTCTCCGCAACGACTTGCGACCGAATGCCTACAAACCGCATGTATCGTTAAGCGCTCGTCGTAGCACGCTGGGTCCCGCAGCACAAGAGCTGTTCAACGACACTTACGTGAATTGGCATACGCGTGCGTGCTCGCCTCCTGGCACCTCGGAACTCCCATCTTCATGTGTAAAGCGCCTCAACACTTCACTCATTTCCACTACCCATTACCTCTGGAAATACTGAGGTTCACTCTGACCGCATTTGGTAGCGGAGCTTGATCGTACTGAGCTGTGCAGCTCGCCTGTGCTGACAGCCTAGACACGAGGCCCAAGCATTGGCTCGGTTCTGCTGATACCACGTCCACCAACCATCTGGACCTCCCCCATACCTAGCAGGTGCCCCGTATGGCGGGGGTCAGAGACGGGCTTAGCCCGTTCCCAGAGCAAGGCGCACCATCGCTCAGCGACTCCCTTGGCGGTCCGGATTTTACAGCCTTGCCGCTGGGTCGAGTGCACCACACAAACCCGCCCCCAGGAACGCTTCCTCAAACTGCCGCTTCATGCGGAGGCTTGGAGAGTCCCGGAGAAGCGGGGACCGGAATCTCGGGAAGAGTACCACGAGTTCTGGTGCAGGATTACTCTCATCATAACCATGGCCCGACCAGTGAGTACCCCCCTTTCACCCAGAGGCCGGCCCAGCCCGCGACTGACGCCATCTACGAACAGGCAATACCACGAATACACACTATGCTCCAGTAGTGAACTTTCATGAGGTTGGAACTGTAAACCTGAGGGCGAACGACGGTGAGCTGCAGAGCGTGGAACGTCTACCGAGCATCCTGCTGATTCCATCTTCTCTCTAGACTTGGACTTATTGGACAGGCTTCCGACACACCCAGACATCAGTAGCCAGTGGAACAACTACGTTGAGGGCAGTCGCGACGGAGATATGACGGAAGTACAGGGTTGGGCCGATGACTTGAGGATAAAGGTGTTGATGTTCTGGATCCATGGTCCCGCTGGAACGGGGAAGTCGACTCTGGCTCGCCAGCTCAAGTATGACCTACAATCGAGAGGCCGACTCGGCGCCTCCGTCTTCCTGAGCCAACTCCCCACCGACACCTGGGGACCGGAGACCATCATTCGGTTGATTGGAGGCGAAATTGGGAGGAATCACCCCAAGGCTATACCGACCATTGCCGAAGCTGTTCGCCAGTGCCACAGTGCCTCCCTCGAGGTCCTTGTGGAGATGTTCATTCACAATCCGCTACAAGCTCTCCAGCTCCCGTATCCTGTCACCGTTCTCATAGATGCCATGGACGAGTGGCGATCTCATTATCACTTCCTCCGGGCACTCAAACCTCTTTCCTCCCTCTCCTCCCTCGTCCGGTTTGTTGTGCTTAGTCGCTTGGGACCGAGGGCTCAACACTTCAAGGAACTGTCAGTGCAACCTCACCAACTACGACCCATTTCTGTGGAGGTCATGCAGCGATACATCGACGGACGGTTCAACAGGATTGAATGGCCGACCGGGCGAAAGCCACAGGAGCGTGAAACCATGAACCTAGCGAATATGGCGAACGGTTTATTCATCTGGATCGCAACCGCATGCTCCTTGCTCGAACGGCGGGGG
Source organism: Coprinellus micaceus (assembly GCA_951394405.1). Lineage (NCBI taxonomy): Eukaryota > Fungi > Basidiomycota > Agaricomycetes > Agaricales > Psathyrellaceae > Coprinellus > Coprinellus micaceus. Next base: position 2,288,748 of record OX596345.1, read on the forward strand.
TCCAACCCCCACGACACCCTCACCAGCATCCTCCACCGCCGCCAGAATGTAGGGGAGAGCCACGTCCTTGCCAAACTGTACTACGATGCAATCGGGCTGGTATTCCCTGGACCTGAAGCCAAGAATGCCGTCAGGGAACTCCTTGGGTTCCTGTTAGTATTGCAGGAGCCGCTCCCGCTGGACGCCTTTTGTTCCCTGTCTGGGGTCAACACACACGCCTTCGCAGGCATAATGTCAAACCTCAAGGTCTTGCAAATCCGCCACCCCGTCGACTCCCGCACCACGGTCTATCCCGCAAACATGCTGTTCCACGCTTCATTCACCGAATACCTAACAAGCACCTCGACGCCACTGGACATCGCCTTCCCCATATCACTTCTTTCCTTCCACCTCCGGCTTGGCAAGGCGTGTCTTGGAGCTGTCGCTCAGATCACTGCCAGTGCCGCAGACCTCCACAAGCTCTACCTCTCGCCGAAGTCGGTGTATGGAGTAGGGCTTTGGCCATTTCATGTGGTGGCAGGAAGTCTGCCTGTAGAGCCTGACTTGAGTCAAGTGGGGAAGAAGGTGCAACGGCGGCCTTTCCTTCGGCGGTTGGCGAACCAAACCAAGGCCCTGGTTCTCAAGCAGACAGCGGGTGATCTACACAAACCTGTAATTTGCACGAGCATGATGGGGCTTCTGGAAGGGGTGGTAACGTTCGGCCAACTCTGCCGGTGGGTGCCTCTTTTCCTCAAGGTCCTGCGGCCGGGACAAACCTCAAGCCCGCCCCTGGTGGATGGTGTACCCTCTTTGATGTGCGCTGTTGCTGGTTTGCTGGATGACACATCTACCAGTGCCATGGTGTTCAGAGTACCCTGCTTGGAGGTTGCTGTCCATTTTTCGCCTCTTGATGCGGAGAATTGGCGTAAGCTGGGTGATGCCTACAGCAGCTTGGCGAAGACTACCGATTCCCCTGAACTTATCCATCAGTGCGTGAGTGCCCATCAGCATGCACTCGACGTCGCACAGGCTGCTCTAGCCAACAACTGTCCGCTATACATGCATGTACTCGCTCAGTCCTTGTGGGGCCGGGCCGTAAGGACAGGTGGTGCTAAGGACATTGAGAGCGCCATCGAACTGGAGAGGGAAGTGCTCAGATCAAAGCGCTACCCACCCCCGCTAGACCGTGCGCAGCCTCTCCATAGGCTCGCTGCCTGTCTCGAATCCCGCTTTGGGCGGTTGGGGTCCATTAGGGACCTTCAGGAAGCCATCTTACTGTACAGGGAGGCACTTGTACTCCGCCCATCAGGTCATCCGGACCGATCCATGTCGCTCAACAATCTCGCCAACGCTCTCCAGTCCTGCTTTGAACAGTTGGGGTCAGCTGGGGACTTGCAGGAGGCAGTGGTGCTGCACCGGGAGGCGCTCGAGCTCCGGCCATCAGGACATCCTGGCCGATCTGTGTCGCTCAACAATCTTGCCGGCACTCTCCAGTCTTGCTTCAAACAGTCAAGGTCAGCTGGGGAGTTGCAGGAGGCAGTGGTGCTGCACCGAGAGGCACTCGAGCTCCACCCACCGGGGCATCCCGACCGATTCGTCTCACTCAACAATCTTGCCGGTACCCTCCGTTCTCTCTTTCAGACCTCAGGGTTGGCTAGCGACCTTGAAGAGGCAATCATATTTGGACAAGAAGCGCTACTCCTTTGTCCCAGAGGCCACCCCAAACGCGCTGATACGCTGTGGAACATGCAGTTGTGCCTACACAAACGTTTCAAGCTCAAAGGCACAGTTGAGGACCTCCGGGAAGCCATTGCTCTATCTGAGGAGGCCCTTGTGCTATACCGACCTGGCAGTTCTGACCATGAAGCGCTGCGTCACACCATTATCCCCCGTTATATTCGAGAGTTGGCAGACGCGACCTCCAGTCTCGCTTCAGACAAGCAACCATGATTCGGGTTTTGCTTTCTTACTTCACTGTTTACCGAGTGTGTACGGATCTTTCACATATTCAGCCACGAAGTCGCCTTGGCGTTAGTAGCCACGTCCGCTCTATGGATATATACTTCACGCCATATGTTTGCCATATGTTTACGGTGACCACACCTAAAATTCTCCCTGTTGTTATACCCTCTCATTCCGAGTACTTCAGGCCATAGATTGTGGTACCTGTTTGCCAAGATTTTATTCCAACGCCGTCTTCGTGCTCCGGGTTTTCTTTCAATCCATGGTTTTTGATTTTGTGCGGAAGATCATCTCATTTGAGCTACCACCCCAAATGAACTCTGCTTTCCGTCTCATCCGTGTGGAGGCCTCGGGCGCTGGAGAGGGGCTGTCTACTGTGGCACTTTTAGGTTCACAGAGGGAGCCGTGTCCAACGAGTGAGAGTTCAGAGCATCGCAGACGCATATGCCTGAACCAAAATCGAACTGTAAAGTATTAATCTAGAGTTGAGTCTCGGAGCTCTCGAAATAGCTATCCCTCCCACAACGACTCGGAGTTAGGCAGGTAGATCAAACTCTTATTGGCTCGCAGCGGTCCTTGGAGCTCAGAAGAGGTGGGACAGGGAAAGGTAGGCCAGATGAGTTGATTCTGAACGTGTTTATACTCGACAGCTGAGTGAGAATGTCCCACTAACATTGTGTTAGGGAATCTTATCTTATCACGGATTCAGAGTGACTACGCCCACCTATTTTGAATTCACCAGGCTTTCTTGAGCTTGTCAGTGCCAGGTATGCGGAAATGAACGGCCACTAGCTCAGGGAATGTAGAACGATGCAAGTATGACCCACTGTAAGTGGGGAGAGTTCGATGTTAGATTGAAAGTAAGTAGGGTATACAAGATACACACCTGTAAGTGGGGAGAGTTCGATGGGGACTCACCCACTTACAGTGTGGACTATATACTGTGGAGAACAATAGATAACCTATATGCGGAACAATAAGAAAGAACAATAGACGTTCCATAAGTAGAGAACAATAGCAGTGAATGGAGATAAGGTGGAGATAAGAGAACAATAAGTGCAAGTATAATGGGAATAATACAAGGTGGTTGTTGTTCTCTGTAGAACAATAGAAGATAAGTAAAACATTCGAAATAGGGGTATTCTTTGTAGAGATAGAGTTGACATGAGCATTGTCTTCCAACACACCCCCTCAATGTAATGTCTCTGTATTTACTCGAGTCCAAGAGCGAGTCGATGACGTTCAACGGCAGGTTTGGGTAAAGGTTTAGTAAATATATCGGCGATCATATCGGTAGTAGATAAAAAGTGAACAGTAATGTCGCCTCGCTTGATAGCATCCCGAATCCAATGCATCTTTATATCGATGTGCTTCATTCGGCTGTGGAGCTCTGGGTTCCGGATAAGGCATGTCACGAGTCCGGGCTACCTGTGGGTACTTGCAGGTAGACCCGTGGGAATACCCGTGGGAAACCTGACCCACAAGTCCAGGTAACCCGTGGGAACAAACCTGTACAGATCCAGGTCGCAGCCTTGAAACCACAGGTACTTGCATGGTGCAAACACCTGGGCCAGATGTCACCACTGGAAGTTATATTGGGTCTGTATGACTGCATTAGTGAGTTGTGTGATGTAGTTTAGGTGTATGTACAATGTTAGATACCATTTTGGGGGGGTATACACTAGTATTTGCTCTATACTATGCTTGGCACCTGCACTATTACCTGCGACCTGACCTGTGACAACCTGGACTCGCAGGTACAGGTGACCCGTGGGAAAATACCTGCACAGATCCAGGTAAGGCATAATTTTCTGCAGGTACCTGCCCCACAGATCCAGGTCAACCTGTGGGTGCACTCGTGACATGCCTTAGTTCCGGAGAACCTTGAGTGCGGATTGGTTGTCGACCATGAGTGGTGAGGGAGTAGAGACGTCGTGACCAAGTTCCTTCAGGAGTGTGCGCATCCAGATGATGTCCCTTCCAGCGCTCGATGCAGAGACGTACTCTGCCTCTGTTGAGGAGTCTGCCACCGTCGATTGCTTCTTTGCCGACCAACTAACGGCTCCCGATCCCATTTTAATGACAAATCCAGATGTGGATCGTCGCGTGTCAAGGCACCCAGCATGATCTGCATCGCTGTACGCTTGGAAGAGTTCCGAAGACATCTTGCTACCATTGTTACGATAGGTGAGCTTCAGATCTTTGGTTCCCTTGAGGTAACGGAATAGGTGTTTGACTGCTTTCCAATGCATAGGTCCGGGGTTGGAGTTGTATTGGGCTAGTTTGGCAACAGCGTAGGCGATGTCAGGGCGTGTCGCAATCATAAGGTATATCAGGGCGCCAATGGCATTCATGTATGGGACGTTCTTCATCATCTCATCGTCAGCCTTGTTTGGAATGTACTTGGTGAGGGTAGCACCGCTTCCTGGATCCATTGGAGTTCCTACTGGGTAGCAGTCCTCCATCTTGAATCGCGCAAGCATGTCGAGGATGTATTGAGTCTGGGATAGGCGCATGACTCGGTTCTCGCGGTCGTAGTCGACCTTGATTCCAAGCAGGTACGAGGTGGGTCCGAGATCCTTGATCTTGAAGACCTTGGCAAGGGAGTCCTTGAGCCATTGGATCTTCTCCTGGCTTTTCGAGGTTATGGTGATGTCGTCAACGAAGACTGGTACAACAATACGGGTCCCATCCATCTCCCAGACATAGATAGCTGGGTCAGATTTTATTTGGGTGAATCCGATTGCTTCAAGCTCTGATGCTAGCTTTTGGTACCACAGTCGTCCGCTCTGTTTCAAGCCATATAAACCTTTCTTTAGCCGGCACACCCATCTCCGTCCCTTTGAGTCTGGATTCTTGATCTCAAACCCTGGCGCCTGCTCCATGTAGACTTCGTATTGCTCCTCAATTGTTCCGTTGAGGTAGGCATTGTCGACGTCAATGGTCTCGATGAAGTGTCCTTCCATGGCGGCTTGGGCGAAGATCGCGCGGATTGATGTGAGACGAGATGCAGGTGCCCATGTCTGATCGTAGTCTACTCCAGGCATTTGGGAGTATCCCTTGGCGACAAGTCGAGCTTTGTAGCGGTCGATTGTGCCATCTGCCTTTCGTTTGATGAGGAAGACCCATCGTGATCCAACAACCTTTCGTCCCTCTGGTAGTTCGACTAGTTCCCAAGTGCCATTGGTGGTTAGGGCGTCAATCTCAACCTGTGCTGCAGTCTGCCAGTGTTCACCATCTGGTCCTGCGAAGGCTTCCCAGTGTGTCCGAGGCGCATCTCCTGGACGGCGTGTAGCCGCTCCTAGTGCTTTGTCCTGTGCCATGTAGAATGCCATTTCCATGCCTTGGTCGAGAGTCAGGATCTCTTCCAGGGGGACGTGGTATAGACTGATGAGAGAATCAAGTATACTGGTGGCACGTAGTGCATCTTCCATGTCTACAGGTTCGTCGTCAGGGTCAAAGTCCTCAGCTGCAATTGGTTGTACAGGTTCGTCGTCGTCGTCGTCGTCTTCATCCTCATCCTCATCCTCTGTTTCGGGTAGCTGATTGTTTCTTTGTGCACCCCCTCGATCTGCTACCTGTTCACCCCCTTCACGCCTGGCTACTGGAATTGTACCACGTCTCCCTTTTCCACTCGCGAGTTGGTAGTCCTTGACGGTTGTTGCCGTTTTCCGTACGGGCCGGGAGCTTTGTGCTACTAGCGGTGGAGCTTTCGGAACTTTCGCCTTGCGAGGGATTGATTCGCGAGGGGGAGGGGGAGGTGGCCAGGTGCGTTTCTGGGCAGGTGCTGGAGGTGCGACCGGTGCTGGAGGAGGTAGTTCTGGGAACATGGGTCCATCCTCAGCTGGTGCAGGGAGCCCTGGGAACAAGGCAGGTATTGGTAGCAGCTGTTTCGTTGAGGGAGTAGATGAGGGATCCCGTTTCGTAGGAGTAGGTGGAATTGACGGATGGACAGACGGTTGCTGTGTGGCTGGCGTCTTAGGCTCAGTTTTAGGAGGTCGCTCGGGAGTCCGAGGTGCTGCTTGGTCTCCATCGTCATCATTGTCGCTCTCGTCTGATCCATCATCTGGATGGTCATGGGGAGGCGGTGGTGGCGCGATGGGAGCATGAGGTGGTGCAAGAGGTGGATTCTCCGGTTCGAGATCAGCATCTGGCCAGATGTCCCTAATGCCTATAGGCGTGTATGCCTGTTCATTCCCTACGGTCGAGAGACCAGGGAAGGTGCTTTCAGCGAAGATAACATCCCGGGATATGGTGATCTTCTTCGTCACTGGATTGTAGCATTTCCAGCCTTTGTAGCCTGGTTCAAAGCCAATAAAGACACAAGGCTCCATGTGTGACTGGAGGTTCTTGCGGTCCTTGCGCAATACATGGACGTATACGCGGCAGCCAAATACTCGGTGCATGGACAGATCGGGCTTTGCTTTATGCCAGACTTCATAGGAGGTAGTATTCGACAATGTAGAGGATGGGGTCGCATTCAGGATGTCTGTGTAATAGAGTACAGCTGCACCCCAGAACATCATGGGAAGGCGTGCTTGGTTGAGCATGGCAATGACCCCTTCAGTTAGTGTGCGATTGAGTCGTTCGCTGACACCGTTCTGTTGAGGTGTGGCTTTAACTGTGTGTTGCCGTGCGATACCAAGTCCCTTGCACCATTGAATGAAGTCGTTCCCCATGTATTCCCCTCCTTTATCATCACGAAGTTCCTTGACCTTTGTGCCGAGCTTTCGCTCACTCTTGGCAACAAAGTCTTTGAAGGCTTGGAATGCGTCACTCTTGTGTTTCAGGAGGGCGACCTCTTTGAACCGTGAGTGGTCATCAATGAATGTGATCCAGTATCGATAGCCGATTGGTGTCTGTACAGCGAGGGGTCCATGGAGGTCCGAGTGAATCCGTCCAAGGAGCTCTGTTGAGCGATTCGCTGATAGCTTTGGGAATGGATCCCGATGTTGCTTCCCTGCGATGCAGTGTTCGCAGGTGTCGTTAAGTTCCGTGCCCTCCTTCACCAGGATGCCAGTGGCCAAGTCTTGGCGCATAAGCGTCTCCAGACGATCCTTCCCAATGTGCCCTAACCTCTGATGTAATAGTTCCTTCCCGATTTTGGAGATGTAGGCTGCCTCCGTCTCCGTGTTTTCGAGCGTTGTCCCATTGAGAGAGCCAACAGTTCCGTCGATGGTAGCTGTTAGGAGTAGCTCGCCATTCTTGAAGAAGTCAAGCGAGTCTCCTTCAATTACGACACGCATTTTGCTCTTCTTAACGACAGAGAGGATCGAGAATAGGTTATTGCGAAGTGCAGGAACATATAGTACATCGTTGAATATCACAGTTTGACCAACTTTTCCGTATATACGAGGCGTGAAACGTACTTCCCCCTTTCCTGTAGCCCAGACAATCTCGTTGTTAGCGAGAGACACAGCAATTTTCACCGCAACCATGTTACGGATCCACTTGCGATTGGGTGTCATATGTGAGGTTGCACCTGAGTCTGGGTTCCAGGAAGTATTAGTGGGGTTGTTACGAGCTCGACGGATAAGGGGACTTGCGATGTGGGAAACAGTGGCCATCATGACGTTCTCCTCAGCAGTCGCAGCTGTGGTGGGCATCTCGGCGATCTTGGCCTTCTGGGAGTTCTGGACGCGGCAGTCCTTGTCCTCGTGCGTGTTCTGCCAACCGTGGACCTTGCACCTGTACTTCGCCTTCTTCTTCGGGGCAGCTGTAGCTACCTGAAGAGCGGCGGACGTCCCTTCAGCAAGCTGAGTGTTGCGAGCGAGGGAGTCAGCCTTGCGAAGGTGATCGAGGACTTCAAGGGGATTGTCATCCCCAGTGGAGATGTGGTTGAGCGTATTGCGGAGGATGGTGTCATCCTTGCCAAGACCAATGGGGATCATGCTGATCGCAAGATCGCGCGCGAGATGAGCAGCCGTGTATCCTTCCTCGAAAGCAGAGGGCGTAAGGAGTTCACTTGCTCCCCGACTGGTGGATTGAATCGTCGTCGTTGCTCCGTCCGATGTCGTTTGGGAGGAGATGGTGACAGACCGTGTCGTCTCTGCAAGGTATTCTGCTCCTTGCGGGAGGAGCGCGGTGAGACGTGAGGCGTGCGCCATGCAACGCGATCCGAAGTCGGAGTAGGTCTCCTTCTCAAAGCCCGAGGACCTCATGCGAAGTGCCATCATCTCCTGAAGGACACTGATGCGAGAGCCAGAAGTCTTGGGCTGGTAGGTTTCCAAGAGCTTCTCCCAGATAGCAGCGATGTCGGTGACTTGGATGCCAGAGAGGACGGTCTCGAGTTGGGAGTGGTCGAGAGTAGACCGGACGTAGCCGATGAGCTTGGAGCGGCGACTGGCATAGTCGGACTTGACCTTGTCGTCGGCATTGCTCCCAGGTTTTTTCTCTTCCCCAGTGAGGATGCCATAGGCGTTGAGGTCGAAGGCCTTGTTCTCGACAGTGAACTTCCACTGCTGCACAGTGTAGGCCGTGAGCATGATGGGCGAGGACGTAGTGGTAGAGTCCATGATGGTGGGTGATGAAGAATGGGAGAGGATGAAATGATAGGTACGAAACGATAAGAGATAGGTGATAGGTAAAGTGCCCGTGATTTTGTAGGTAAAACGGACCAATACGTAGATATCCTAAAAAGGAGTTGAAGTTTTACACTAAGATCCGCAGAGGGAACCCCGCTGTCACTTTGAGTACCAGTTACTGAAAGCGTTTGGATGGAGGGAGCGCTACCGTTGCGTCGTTTCCCCAGTCCAACCGAATCAGGCCTCTCAAAGAAGGATCACTACTCTAATTCCGCAGACGGTAAGTGTCTGTGGACTTCCTGATAGCTTCTTTCCCGTAGTGGGAACGCTTGCCGCGGGGTAGAAGGTGGTAATGGAAGTTGATACGTACTCCTGAGTATCAGGAGGGGTAGTGGAAGTTGATACGTACTCCTGAGTATCAGGAGGGGTAGTGGAAGTTGATACGTACTCCTGAGTATCAGGAGGGGTAGTGGAAGTTGATACGTACTCCTGAGTATCAGGAGGGG